>CAKAKR010065382.1:0-152315 GCA_916700685.1 Adelosebastes latens
ATCTCCCTCACTGGCAAAACAAGGCTTGTCATCATTGAAGGCCATCTCAATGCAGTGAGATATCAGGATGAGATTCTGCAGCCAGTGGCGATCCCATATCTCCACAATCTGGGACCTAACTTCATCCTCCAAGAAACAACGCTCGCCCCCACAGAGCCAGGGTTATCACAGACTACCTCCACAATGTGGGAGTAGAGAGAATGGAACGGCCTGCCAAGAGTCCACACCTCAACCCAATTCAACACTTGTAGGATCAGCTTGGGCGTGCTGTACGTGTTAGAGTGACCAACACAACCACGCTGGCTGACCTGCAACCAATCCTGGTTGAGGAATGGAACGCCACAGCAACGTGTGACCAGGTTGGTGACCAGCATGAGGAGGAGGTGCCAGGCTGTTGTGGCTGCGTATGGATCTTCCACCGCTACTGAGGCTCCTGACGGTGTATTAAATGAATAAAGTGTTTTCATTGCCAATATGTCTTGTTTGTTCCTTGTTACTGATAGAGAGTTCAATCATCCAATCCACCAAACAACTCAAAACAAGAGTCAATTCCAACAGGAGAATACACTGTTTACCATTGACGGAGCATTTTGGCAAATTTTTCTTGGGCGCTACCCACATAATCAGCTGTGCTGCTCATCCCACAAATGCATGATCCTTACAAGTTGGACATCATTGCAAAGGTAAATAAACAGGCTTTCCAACCATGTAAAATACAATGCCAATTAGCATTGTAACAACAGAGAAATAATCCACCAAACACAAGTTTCCAAACTTTGTTTTTCCAGTTTATATATATATATATAGCCTAGATATTTACAGTGCATGCATGTTGTTGCAGCTTGTAAGATAAGTGACATTATAGAGAAAGAAGCACACAATCTGCACTAAACATTTAGATATAAAACATAATTCACACTTGTTTTATTCTGTCCCTTTGTTGTCATTGCAACATCAGGGCACCCATACAAAGAAGCCGATGATGCCCATGTCAAGTGTCAACAGCTCTCCTAATCAGGAGATTATTTTCTCTTTTAAAGAGGGGAACCATGGGAACAGCACATGATGATCGATATATTGTCACGCACGTGTAGTCGCATGTGCGCTGCGTGAAAGGGCCCATGTGCTCGTTTGTGTTTGTGTCAGCGCGGCTGCATG
Source organism: Adelosebastes latens (assembly GCA_916700685.1). NCBI lineage: Eukaryota > Metazoa > Chordata > Actinopteri > Perciformes > Sebastidae > Adelosebastes > Adelosebastes latens. Next base: position 1,159 of record CAKAKR010065382.1, read on the forward strand.
TGCATTTACCAGACTATAGCCGACAGGCGGATCACAGCATTAAATATTATAATGCACATCTCATTAAATCAGGTTACACAAGTGCTGATTGACAAATGAGCTGCTTCCAAACGGGAATCCAGTCTTCAGCGGGGAGACAATGGTCCCTCTCATCCATGTCCTTGTCTATAAAAATACAGAAAGGAGGAAGAGAGTACCGCTGATAAAACCCATTATCTGTTTAATTAGCTTTCTTTGCGCTGCCAGAGACATTAGCTGCTCTTCATGTCTAAGGTTTTGTAGATTATCAGCCAAATAAATCAATTAAATATACTTTTGCAGAAGTGCAGTTTTTCATGCTTTTAATTGGGCTGACTGTTACAGATGGTGACCAGACATTATTTGAGTTGTCAGATGGAAGCATCTGAGCAGCGTGTTTGTGTGATGCACGCCACGGTGACACACAGCTTGCAGAGAGGGAAATGAAGAGAAATGAGAGTGAAGAGACACGGTTAGAGTGGAGAGTGACAGGGAAAGAAAGAGGGAGAGTTTTAAGAGTTACAGAGAGAAACACACAGAGAGAAGGGGAGTGTCTTTAGTTCTCATCTGTGATATGAAAACCCACCTCTATTTGAAATTTTTTTGGCACGATGCACTGAGCTGAAGCTGCTACTCCCCCGAGAGTTGCGCACACACATAAAAATGTCACCACAAAACAGAACAAAATAGGCCGTTTCCCCTGAAAAGACTTGTGTTTCAAAGGCAGTTGTAAGATGTGAAGCAGGAGGAGGCAGCAGGGCTCCCCAGTGGATAACACTTACAGAAGATAACAAGAAGAGGAAGATGGTGGGGTGGGAGGGGGTGACTCACATCTCTAAATACTCCCTGTGTCAACCAACCGGTTTGAATCGCCTGCAGGCAACCATGTTTAACGTCCCAGGAGAGCATTTTGGGGAGCGGGTCACTGCTTGGTCTGATCTGAAAGGAATGTTTGTGCTGAAAGAGACGGAGCACGGTGGGGAGGATTCCCAGGTAGTTCAAGGTTAAAGCAGAACGCTCAGCACAGCGGCGTCGTGTGCGGACGACATGCGGAGACGAGGGATATGAGCTGCTAAGAATGTTGACATTGTAATTAGACACTCATGAGGGAAATTTCCTCCAGTCATTTTTGCTTTGTGATTTTAATAAGCCTTTTTACTGTCAGAGGGAGATGACACTTCCCAATGACACCATTAATCTCAACAATACACGTGGGCCTTTATTTAGGTTTTAAAATAAGTTCTCAGCCCCTCTGAGATGATAAAGGGCCATCGTCACCATGAAACAGTAACAGAGGAACTTTTCATTGTGTATATCAAAGGGTCTAAGCTCTCAGTTAGCTGCCCTCCTCTGCAGCGAGGCAATATGTTTTATCTCCATCTAATGTGGCACATTTTGAAACTCATATGCCGGGGAGGTGCTGGCAGGGGATGATGTTTGCTTTACTTCAGTGAGAACTCTTTCCTTATTACCTCCGGCACGCTGTGACTCAGGGATCGTCTTAAAGAGCCTCCTTTGCTCGGAGCCTTGTGGGAGCAGAAGCACCGGAGGGCTGGAAAAGCGCCAGCACACACACACCAGACACACACACTCTCACTCCATTATGTTCACAGCATGGCTTTGACCTTTGACCTTTCATCCATACCTGAGATATTAAGTGGTTTACGTCACAATGCTTTGCACAGCACACACTCAACATATTTACAAGCGGAACCTTTTGTGTTCTTCCTCACAGAACTGTGGGTCTGGATATGACAAGTGTTCCTTTTCCATGATAACCATGAACTGTGTCCACAACATTTACCTCTCAATAAATAATATACTTCTACATGAGTCAGTACCTCATCTATTATTGTTTTTTTGTTTTTTTGTGCTGACCAGGCATCCCTTACCAAATAGAAGTTTTTTGAAGTGTGCAATTAGTATACTTATTTAAACTTAAAATAAGAGAGTATACTTTCAGTTTACTTTTTACGTTATCAGAGATATAAATGAGTATACAGAAAAGTCGAAGTATACTTAGCTTATACTGACAAGTAGACAGTAAAGTCTAAGAATACTTGGCTTATACTTGTACTTAATCTTTTGATCGAGATATACGTAAGAAAGGTATAATTAAGTGTTCTTGCCTTATAGGCCTACAGAAAGGAATACTTGGCTTGTAGTTGGGCTTACTTTTTGATAGAAAAGCCTATTAAAGTGTGTGAGTTTGTCAACGAATGTTTTGATATGAATTTACTTCAATTCATCAAGAATTTTGTACGTTTTTGGACTCACCGTGGAGGCATGTGAGAATCACAAAACATCAAGTCAAATAGCAAAAGGAGCAAGTCTCTTTATGTAATACATAAATCATTGGCTATAATTAAAGTATACAAAGTGTACTTTCATACACTAAAATGTTGGGCTACAAGTATATAACTATTAAACTAACAGTATACCTATTCACTTGTAGTATAATTCATAGTATAGTTGCAGTACAAAATACAAGTTAGATGTAAACTAGTTGTGTACTCAAAATGTACTGTTCTTACACTTAAAGTACACTTAAAAGTATACTTTTATAAACTAAAAAGTGGGCCAATTTATTCCTAAGAAGCATTGAATTAGTACACTTACAAGTATACTACTAGTACATTGATATTACATGTTACACATAATAATTTGCTACCTTGCTGATATAAAATGTTTGATTAGTGCAGCTTTAAAGCTGAAGTTGGTAACTTTGAGCAAATACGATAAAAAACAACGGTCACTATATCCTGACAGTAGTGCATGAGACAGATAATCTGAAATAAATAATGTTCCTCCGTGTCCTCCTGTGCTCCTAATGCCATTTGCATTTTCTCTTTCCTGAAAAAGCCTCTGCTCCTCTGATGTAAAGAACATTACTAATGGTTACAACATTACTGGTTGTGAATGGTGTCCAGCTCTTGAGTGATCAGATTGTAGAGATCCCATTAGCCATGTCATCAGACCCGGCAAACCGTGAATGTGAAGACTTCTCATCTCTGAGAAAAGAGGAGCAACACAACATGGTAGCATAGCAACAGATTGATATAGAAGTGGAGGACTGGTGTCTTAGTTATTTATTCCATGACTGTGTGAAGGAAAACTGCTCAGACAGGGAGTGCTTGGACATGGCGCTTACATCGAGGCTCTCGGGTGTTTTATTGCTTCTTATGTGAATTAAAAGTCCAAGTCTAGCAATTAGGTAAATGAGATGGAGAGAGAACATCACCATTCTTGTCTGTTACATCAGGCTAGTTTCTAGATGTACCGTCTGCCCGTCATCCTGTCCTCTCTTCAGTAGACCGGAATAGCGGCAAGCTTCTGCAATCATGAGGTTTCTCTGTGGACCAGCAGGTGGCCGGAGCGACTGGGTGGCTCTTATTGTGAGCGAGCAGCAGGGTTTCCCCCTCCAGCAAAGTCACAGCCTCCCCAGGGGTCGGTGGCACACTAACATGCTATTCATTACCCTGAACAAATCCTGAGCAGGCTGCTTGGCCACCGCTGAACAAATAACAGGCCACAAAACAATTGTGGGAAGACAGGGAGACGGTAGCAACAAGAGGCTGGTGAGGGCCAATCATACTTTAGTATTTGAGTATTATATTTATACACCATTTTTTGTCTTTAAAGCTGCTATAGTCAATATTTTTGTATTAAGAATGGATAATATGACTGTGTGTATGTGAAAGGGGTCGCTTATAGTGACACCCAACTCTGCACTTCCTTTCAGCTCTACGGAGATTTAGGGTTCTTTCACATCAGGGAGGAGTGCCCGGATCCGAGTACACTTGACCCCAAAGTCCAGTTTGTTTGATTAGTGTGAACGCTCTGTAGCGTACTCGGGAACGGTTCGTCAATCCGTACAAGAGTCCACTTGAAAAGGTGGTCTGGAGTACGGGAATATGTACTCGGGTACAGTTCGCATCAGGTGTGAAAGCCTACCGTACCGAAACACGGAAGTGGACCGCTATTTAACGTGAGTAATGTTAGCAGTCAGGGAGTAGTTGTGAAAGGGCAGGATTATTTCAACGCCGCCGGTCTCCACCGAAATCTGTATATGCTCGCAGCATTCGCCATAAAACAAGAAGGCAGGCAAGAGGGTACTTAAAATATAGACAATTGCAGGCGATGGGGTTGGGAGATGTTTGTTATTTCATTTAGCTAATTTAATGGTCTGCCTCCGAAGAACATACTCGGGCACGGTACGAATCAATCGTACCTAATATGAAAACGCCCTTAGTGTCTTTTCACTTGTTTTGTTTTAAAGGGCAACTTTACTGCTTTGATTCAGTCTCGCTGCACTCATCTGCATCATTTCTAGCTGCAGTAGGCAGCTGGCTTTAACAAAAAAAAAGCAAAGTTAGCAATTAGCAATATTTAAGCAATATTTAACACTGTTTAGCAATTGGCCCTTCCTAAATCCTGACCCTTTTTGCTCTGTGCTCCAATAACAGTTGAGCAGGCTTGGAATCCGGCAGAACCTCAGTCAACTATCACCTTTCATGTCATGCTCCGCGCAGTCCTGGTTCTGGTTCTCCTGTGCCTCCCTTCCCTGCAGTGTCTCCAGCAGCGTGGTGTCAGTGTTGGCTCCCAGCGGGGCGAAGCTCTTGGCCAGAGGATGAGCCACTGCTGCCGGGCGCAGGGCTCTCCACCTCCCACCGGAGCTCCGACTGCAGATGACTGCCGGAGGCGCCACCTGAGCTGAAGGAGTTTCTGGTGAACCTGCATGATTTTGTCTGATTTCGTTATATTATCTCCACTTCGTGCCGCCCCAAATTATGTTGAAGTATGTTTGTTTTTGTCAAGCTTGTCCAACCTAGCAACAGTAACTAAGGGGGGCGGAACTTATGATCGGCCAATTATAGAGCCACATATTTCTCTCAGGAATTGGTGGAGACCAAAAACGGAGATAAAAGAAGAGTTGAGAGGTGCATTTCTTTAGCTGTCCGGCCTACAACTTCACTGTTTTGGGTCACTCTCACCGCCCTGCTCAGCAACATCAGATGGACATATTAAGTGACTTGCTGGTGAACTTAGTGGAACAGTTTGCAACTACAGAGCCAGCTATTTCCACCAGGAGTTTGTAGAGACCAAAAACAGAGCTAAAAAAGGGTAACTATTAGACTTACATTCATCAGGTTGTCAGAAACACAACTCCAAACAAATGCTAATGTTGCTCCGTAGTAATAAGTGTAAATATGTCAGTGTTGTATTTACAGCTTGTTACGGCTGCCTCCAAGTTGAAAAAAACAAAAACAAACAAATGTTAATCCAGCTTTACGTCTTTGGATGTTAAACAGATGCATAGACGCCAACTAAGCAAAGTGATAAATCTACGTATTTTTTGTTGGACGTTCACATGTCAGTATACATACTGTGCTATGTCTGATCCCCCCCCCCTTACACACACACACACACACACACACAAACATTGCCCTCTCGATTCCATAAAGCATTATTAGAATCACATTATTTCTGCACCAGTTTATTTTCCACACTTTCTGCCTTCCTTAGAACCAGCCTACATCTATTCATGAAAAAGATAATATTTTATATAAGATTTCACACCACGGCTGTGTAACTTAGAGCCTCACTCTCACCAGTCAGCATGAGCCTCCCGTTCAGTCAATTTCTGGTGGGTTTTTGGTGTTTATCAAAATAATGGAAAGTCTTTCATGTGCTGTGTGGCTGACACAGTTGGTATTCATCTTTCAGGGCGAATGAACAAGAGATTTTTTATGGTTCTATCCATCTTTCTAAAAACCCTTTATATCATTGTATTGCTATGGAAATGGTCAGAGGCTGCCAGACCATCCTGGATTCTGTTTATCTGATGTGAGTGAGTTCATTATTTCCTTATTGAAAAAGCAGAGAATGAACTTTATACTGAATAAAAGATATATGAAATACATCGGCTACTTGTTTTCCTCTATTGTCCAACTCGGTTGCAAATGAATATGGATCTGAATAAGTAAGCTGAATGAATATTATCTTTTTGAGCTGCATTAGTATCATTTGTTTGAAAATCACCCGTGAATGATCTCAAGCTGACACCCTTTTGATGGCTGGATTATCCATTATTGTTCTTTGTGTTTCCACGGTGAATAGCTTGTCGGGTCGTTTCCTGACAGCGGGGTCAGTCGATAATGACGGAGTGCTGTGTCGGCCTCCCAATCAATGCTGTTTTTCTTACATTTCCTCAGGGGCAAGCTGATTTGATAACTCAAAGATGTTGCATATTAGATTGTGCTGTTAAATATAGCTGTCATGTTGTCAGATGGTGAGCGATGATATTTGTGTTTTTGTACTCGCTACATCGACTCTTCTCTTTATGAATTGGTGGACTGATTTGGTGCACAGATGAAACACTGGAGCACCAGAGGGAAGAACAAAATGTTATTAAACTTTTTTTCTCACCATAAAATCTCAATATTTCATTGCTTTTCTATTTTAGGTACTTTGTATATTTAGACAGTTCACTTCACACCGAAGGCATGTTAAAGCTTAATGCTTTGGGACTCTCCGCTCAGATTATGAGCCTAGACGTGCATAATTTGGCTATTTTGATCTCATTTACCCAAACAAGACTACATTTTTCATTTCAAAATGATGTTTTGTTGCACTTTGTACAGAGCACGGCTTAGTTCTTTGATGTACGTAAACAAAGGGTTAACATCCAGTGAGGGACTTAACTCGCCAGCAGGCACAGGGCTCAATCATTTTAATGAAATTTTCACAAAACCGTGTGCAGGAGCCAACGTTTCTGGGTATCTCTTTTGGAATATATATTTTCTATTGGCAACGGTAGATTCACACGCTCTCCCATTTGAGACAAGGCCATTTTGTTTATCCCATTACAGACAGGAGCTCTGATTCTAAGAGCCTGCTCAAAAATGTGATTTGTCCCGATAAGCCAATAAATGCGCCTTCATCAGTTTAGTGTTCAAATCCATTAAAGGAGCACTCTCCTTAGCAGAACAGAGGGGAAAAAAATGACTGAGTACAAACAGCGCCTTGAAAGATGCTCATTGATCTGGGGGATCCGAGAAATAAGCTTCTGCATCTCGGCTGAATGGCAGTGACTGAATCTCGAAAAAGGCAAATCAAATTTTGAGTTTTTTCCTGCTAGTCAGGGAATATATATCAAACAGGCAACTTTCATATATATATATAAACTGGAAAAACAAAGTTCGGAAACTTGTGTTTGATGGATTATTTCTCTGTTGTTACAATGCTAATTGGCATTGTATTTTACATCATTGGAAAGCCTGTTTATTTACCTTCGCAATGATGTCCAACTTGTAGGGTCATGCATTTGTGGGATGAGCAGCACAGCTGATTATGTGGGTAGCGCCCTAGAAATATTTGCCAAAATGCTCTGCCAATGGTAAACAGTGTATTCTCCTGTTGGTACTGACTCTTGTTTTGAGTTGTTTGGTGGATTGGATGATTGAACTCTCTATCAGTAACAACGAACAAACAAGACATATTGGCTATTTTACACTTTATTCATTTAATACACCGTCAGGAGCCTCAGTAGCGGTGGAAGATCCATACGCAGCCACAACAGCCTGGCACCTCCTCCTCATGCTGGTCACCAACCTGGTCACACGTTGCTGTGGGATGGCGTTCCATTCCTCAACCAGGATTGGTGCAGGTCAGCCAGCGTGGTTGTGTTGGTCACTCTAACACGTACAGCAAGCCCAAGCTGATCCTACAAGTGTTAAATTGGGTTGAGGTCTGGACTCTTGGCAGGCCGTTCCATTCTCTCTACTCCCACATTGTGGAGGTAGTCTGTGATAACCCTGGCTCTGTGGGGGTGAGCGTTGTTTCTTGGAGGATGAAGTTAGGTGCCAGATTGTGGAGATATGGGATCACCACTGGCTGCAGAATCTCATCCCGATATCTCACTGCATTGAGATGGCCTTCAATGATGACAAGCCTTGTTTTGCCAGTGAGGGAGATGCCGCTCCACACCATGACACTGCCCCCACCAAAAGCTGTTACTCGATCGGTTCAACAATCAGCATAGCGTTCTCCACGTCGTCTCCATACTTTGACCCTGCCATCCAACTTTCGCAGACAGAACCTGGACTCATCACTGAACATGACATTCCCCCACATGTTCAGGTTCCATTGTCTGTGTTGTCGACACCAGCGCAAATGGGCCTGACGGTGAAGGGCAGTCATTGAAGGCTTCCTGGTAGCCTTATGAGAATACACTGTTTACCATTGGCAGAGCATTTTGGCAAATTTTTCTTGGGCGCTACCCACATAATCAGCTGTGCTGCTCATCCCACAAATGCATGATCCTTACAAGTTGGACATCATTGCGAAGGTAAATAAACAGGCTTTCCAACGATGTAAAATACAATGCCAATTAGCATTGTAACAACAGAGAAATAATCAACCAAACACAAGTTTCCAAACTTTGTTTTTCCAGTATAGTTTCTTGTGCATGCAAAAGGTCTGCAAAGTTACAAAGCAGAGTTAGTTTTTTGAACATTAAAGCATGTAAACCCAAAATTCAAGTATGCACTTGAAAATGAGCATAATAGGTCCTCTTTAAGACACATACAAAAAAATAAGAGGAAAATAAATGAAAAAATAAAGGAGAAGTGAAAGACACATTCACATCTTTACACCACACCTGCCAACCTTGTCTCAAACTAACCACACACCCACACATCAGCACCAACAAGACAAACGCATCACGTAGAAAATAAATGGATCCATCACTATACTGTTTATCTATAGAATTATTTCTGTTTATGAAAACTGACCAAAATGATCTGTAACAGTAAATATGTCTTATTTCCTCAAAGGAAAGCGAGGAAGGCAGACAGCATTGTACAGTGATATGTTGTTCGTTTGTCGTGCAGAGATCCGTGAAGCGTTTCGTGTTTTGGATCGGGATGGGAATGGTTTCATCTCCAAACAGGAGCTGGGCATGGCCATGCGCTCCCTGGGTTACATGCCCAGCGAAGTGGAGCTGGCCATCATCATGCAGAGACTGGACATGGATGGTGAGGCACTACATAAGGACACACACTTGGGTGCATGCACAGATCACACACACACATGAATACACAGAGTGAACCTTTTCATATACTGTATAATGTTTCTTATAGTTGTTGTGCACAAGAAGAATATTTTCCTTCCACTGAAAGCAAGCCGTATGAATATTTGCTGTGTTGAATTTGAATGTGCTGTAAATGAAAAACTCTGCTAAATGATGCCCAAAACGCATAACTTAATGCCTCTTATAGTTGCTTGAGGCCAAATGAGATTTTGACTTACAGCCTCCTTCAAAAAAAATTTCCACAAAACTGTTTCTTAACTGCCTGGTGAGCAACAGGTGGTCAATCGTCAAAAATAAATTCCCCCGTAGACAATAAAAAGAGAACCTGTCTGCTCCTGCTCCTTAAACTCCAGCTGTGCTTGTAAATCCACAGAGGATTGCGATTGCTCCTAAGCAGTCCCTGAATCACAAACACGCTAGTCAATCTTTCTGGTTCTTATCTGCCTGCTCTTGATTCCACAGCTCGCGGCAAATATCAAAGGTCAAAGCTAAAAGCTTTTTGCTTTTGCCTCCGTGAGTAGTCTGACCATCGGAAGGCAGCGCAGCCATTTGTTCTGAGGGGAGACAGTATCTCTCTTAAAACCCTCCACCTCTGACTTCTATCATCTCGATGTCGGCGCTAATAAAGCACTGAAAGCGGTCGCAGGCACAGTTAGTTCAATTATTATCAGGTGTTATACAACCTGCACGGCCCTTCAGATGATTAATTTTACGTCATTAAATCCTCTTAATCCACTGATCGCTGGCATTATATTCTCATCCTTCCCTCAGGTTTTAGGCAAAGCAGTCTTAAAATATAAGATTCTATTATGCTAATTTAAAGCTGTATTTTTGAGTAACTGCAGTCAGGTTTCAGAACAGAGCACTAATGCTGTTTGATACTAATAATATACTGTATTACAAGGTAACGCTTCATTTTACGGGGTCTGCATTTCTTGATAATTTCCAAGACGTTTCCTGGAAATAACTGTGTAATTTGGCACTAATTGTAGGGGAAAAAGGAATTTCCTTGGAAAAAGCAGCTCCATTTAAACCCAAGTAAATATTTTTGAATTCTCCATACATGTTGAATTGCATGCTTTCCTTTTACTAAAAGACTCCCTAGGTTACTACAGCAATTAATTCATTGCAAGAGTACTAATTGAATATTGTCTCTATTTTCCTTGTAATTAGCACCAAATGATATAGTTCATTGAAGGGAACTTCTTTGGAGTTATTCAGAAATTACAGGCCCATAAAATAAAGTGTTATCCTACCAATACTAACACAGCAGCACTGAGGCATGCAGTACTACATCCAATGCTTCTGATATTATAGCAAACAATAAATAGAACATTAGATAACACTGTAAACGAGTCGTAATATCAATATTGGCAATATATAGTATAATACGTTTATGCAGTAACTCAGTTATAAGACATGCCGCTGCGGGGATGTTCACTGAGTATTAATTCCACGGGACGCTGGCTTTTGATTGCTATCTCTAACAACATGCTGCAGTAGAATGCAAACTCAAGTTGTGTTCCTTGAATTTTAAAATTGCAAAATGTTCCCTGAATTGTCGCTTCGACGCAAAAAAAACGATCCCATAATCAGACGCACACAGAGGCACGCACTCGCACAGGTGCACACACGTTATTTGAAAGGTGAATTAGTACTGATGATGCATGCGCGTTTGTCACGGATGAGGGCGCATCCATCTGTTGATCTATCTCAGGGCACTTTTCTTTGTTTCGTCAAGCGAATAAACTTGAGCATAAAATGCATTATTTAGCTCCTGTCTGCCAGCATTCCTGTCTGTGTATCTGATTTTATGTTGCCATTATGTGTGTGTGTGTGTGTGTGTGTGTGTATGTGTGTGCCTGCAGGGGACGGCCAGGTGGACTTTGAGGAGTTCATGACGATACTTGGGCCCAAACTGCTGTCATCTGACAACAGAGAAGGATTCCTGGGCAACACCATCGACAACATCTTCTGGCAGGTGAAAGACAAATCCTCCTCCTCCTCCTCCTCCTCCTCCCAACGCTGCAGTCTGTTTCTTATCACTCCCAATCCTCATCACTTATCAGTCACATCCTTTACGCCTCCTCTTACTAACTCTGCCTCACCTCTTGCTGTGTATTTCAGCAGTCAGGTCAAGTCTTACATCTTTAAGCACAAACCCGAGTTTCTGCAGGGACTTCTGCAAAGGCACACATCTACTTAAGTGCAAAAACACACACTCTCTCTCAGGCCCCCCACCTGCTTCTTCTGTTATCTGACAAAAACAGAGACTTTTTTTTTCTTTCGACTCAGGGCCTTGAAGGAAAAGAGACCTGCTGAGAATTAAGTATGTGTCTTTATGTGAGTGTGTGTATGTTTTTGGGTTTGCGTTTCCCAGCATTGCAGACGGTATTACCATAATAAAGATTTCAGGGATGTGCCCCAGTATGAGGAAAGTCTGAGCTTGTGTGCTTTCAAGTGTCCAAAACTCGGCCCAGTGGTGATTAAGGCTGCAGCTCATCTGCATGCTTTTGAACGCGCTTGCTTTGTTTTCGAAAATTGTTGCGGACAGAAAAATTTGCTGCTCTCAGAGTGCTTTTTTTTGCCTCTTAGGTAAGACATGCGACAATAATGAAAAGTGCAGGGTTGTGTGTGTGTGTTTGAGTGTGTAGGGAGGTGGGGGGGATGAGTGTGAGGACGGCTGGTTGAGCAGACAGCTCTCAGGAAGCTGCTTTCCTTGAGTCAAATGAGAGGAGAAACATTTAGAGGGTGACTCACTGAAAAGAGGAGGTGTGTGTGTGTGTTTCAGGTTAAAAACACATACCGGACCACATTGACATAGATGTTCTTTATCTTAGATTTTTATTGTGCAATCACTTCAGAAAATATCATTAAAAAAAAACAACTATCTATGCCATTCATACATCAGAAACTTCAGATTACAACATAATTTCTTTCTAAATCTTGTGAAATTGAACACCTTTTATAAATGAGACATCTGAAGGAGGGGATGGAGCAAGACGGACTTCGGTGTGCCAGCCAGCACGGCTGAAAGAGATGAGAGAATAGAGAGGCAGGCTGGACAATATGTGGGGATGGGGAGGGGTGGTGGTGGTGCGTGGAGGGGTGGGGGGATGCCCCACATAAAGATACAGGAATATAAAGGAGAACCACAAAGGAGGAGAGTGGGAGAAAATGAAAGAAGAGGTGCGGGAGCTTGTGATTCATGAAGGTCGCAGACGGTGTTCGTCTCAGGGTTGATTTAAAATATTCACCTCCCACAAAGAGAGAGACTAAAAGAAAAACAGGAAGGAAAAAATGAGAGACGGAAGAGGAGAGAGAGAGAAAAGCAGAGAGCGAAAGAATATAGGAAGAGAGAGGAGGAGGAGGAGGGGAGTGAAATGGTGGGAGGAAGTGTGTCTCCAGGGACGGTGAGAGCAGCGTTTTGTGTGTGTCTGTTTATATTTCACAGACCTCAGAGGGAGACAGGAAGAGAGGGAGAATCATTGTATTGAAAAGAGAGAGATGGAAGAGAAGGAGGCACATCATGGTGGGCCATAATGACTCAGTTCAGTATGTTCAGATAATATCCTCCTCGCACAGTGAGATGCATAATGATTGACTTCTTCGGGGAGACTGGCACGTTTTGGGTGTAATTACATTTTGTGTGCACGTGTTGAATACATTTTGTGCATTCTCCACGTGATTGTATCCTGCTTGTTTGATTTAGTGTACCGGGGAGATATCTGAAAAAGAAAATTGGTGTTTTTCTGTTTATTTTTCACCGAGTAAAAGCTCGGGAAGATTTAGATATCTGCTTTGAAAAAAACTCCTGACTCAAGTTACCTCATTTCTGCTGACAGTCAGTAAATTAAAAAGGAAAGCACCCTGTCTTCCTTTGCACACAAAGCTACAGTGCCCAAAGATGGGAAAACAACAATTTTTTAGCCGATATCATAACCATTTTTATCATCTATTGCAAATATGTTGAGAGAGAGCGGGAGAGAGGTCTGCAGGATCTGCTATCGCTGTACAAACGCTGAAAAATGTTGTCATTAGTGTCCAGTCTTTTGCTGATGCTTTTTGTCTTAAAGGGATACACAGATCAGGAGCAGTTTGGGGGTACTTTTCAAGGACACTTGACACAACATGTAGACAGGAGAAATTGGGGATTGAGCCAACGATAAATGCCCAACCCGCTCTTCCACCTGAGCGACTGCCGCCAAAAGGACCACCAAATCATTTATAGCCTACTTAAAGAGTAACGTAACACCCCTGGAAGTGACATCACTGTTGGGTATGGTTACATCCATGCCATCAATGATGCTAGGTGTGGTCAGAGGTGAAACATACTTGAAACTTTTAGCCAGAGAGTTACTCTTTACAACTGGCCATTCAGAAAAACATGCACATAGTGTTCGATTGGCTTTACGCTTGATTTTATGCAACTAAAATGACTTGTTCAAAGGAATAGTTCAGCATTTTGGGACATACACTTGACATACACCAGATTGATACGGTTCTCACGTCTGTATGGTAAATATGAAGCTACCCAACACATCACTTTGTCACGCCCCTTGGCATCACTTTAGGTTTAGGCAACAAAACCACTTAGTTAGGTTTAGGAAAGAACTACATGGTTGGGCTTAAAACTACTACGTTTGACCAGTGAAAATGACACTGATCGTTGTGAACACGGGACACGAACAAACAGGTTACACCTTAACAGGGTAACTTAAGTATTCTTCAACCTTTTTCCATGTTTTTTTGTCTAAGCGAGTAGTGGGGACAACCATTTTTGAATTTGGTCCAGTATTGACGGAGAACGCTGCAGACAGCAGCTGCTCACAAGCTATAATGTAATTGCTCGGGGCAATTCTGCACCATAGATATATGGCCACTAAAAGTGCTTGTTTTTACCACTGACAGGCTCAGATTGTTATTATAAGTGTCTGACAACATTATGGAAAGGACTCTACAGAGAAAAATTAAACCTTTTTCTTTACCTTTTGCTTGATCCGGTCTGATTGTTATTGTGTGCCTCGTTCGGAGAAACCTCGCTCTGAAATCTCACGTCACCTCCACATTGTCAAAATCATCTAAATATTCAGCCATGACATTAGAAATCTTTCAGATAACACTAAGCTATACGCTTTCTGTACTCCAACACACCAAACTCTGACAACACCGGTGTCCCGTGGTACTCCTCTCTCCACTCTCACGTTTCCACCGTTGTCTTCCGGCAACAAGTCACTGCATCCAATGTGGATGCAACGCAAGATTTCAGAACGAGACTTCCCCGAGCGAGACTTGGACACAATAACAAACAGACCGGATAAAGTTAAATGTAAAGATTAAGAAAAACATTTTATTTCTCTGTAGGGTCCTTTCCATAATGTTGTCAGACTTTTATAATGATAACCAGAGCCTCTCAGTAGCAAAAACAAGCACTTTTAGTGGACGTAAGCTGACGGTGATGAATTGCCCTGATTGATTACATTACAGTAGTTTAGCTGCTGCCGTCTGTAGCGTTCTCCCTCAATACTGGACCAATTTCAAAAACTGTTGTTCCCATTAGTCACTTAGACACAAAAACATGAGAAAATAGGACCCAGGTTGAAAAATACCGAAGTTATCCTTTGATATTGAACGGACAGACATGAGAGTGGTATTGATCTTCTCATCTAACTCTTGCCAAAAAAGCAAAAAGGCACACTCCTCAAAATGTCAAACTACTCTTTTAATGTTAGGGAAAGATTGTGGTTAAAATGAAACAACACCGAGTGATGGTAGGAGATGGCACGCCGGTCATGGTCTCCAGGTGTCAAACATGCTTTGTACAGCAAACCATTGACCTTGACCTTCTCCCCAAGATGCTTTGCAGTAATATACAGAGTAACACCATCACTCTACTTCCTCCTTTATGAATAAGACAGAATAGTCATTTGTACGACTGAAAGAGGTGGCTTGTCAGAAAAACGTAAACAAATATAAGTAATTTTAAGCACATGAAAACCTACGCTTTTTTAAATTTTTAGGTGAGGACAGTCTCTCCAGGCAGCCAATGATGTCCATTTATTTCCACAGTGTGAAAATCAAATGTCAGAATCTTTTAACTTGTGAACATCCAGTCTGCTCTCATTTGTGTCAAAACTCACAGTACAAATGTTAAGTTATATCAAGTTTTTTCCACCATTAACTTGTAGTTTTTTCGGTCGACCACCTGTCAGTATTCATGAAAACAGAGACTGAAAAGAAGGATGGAGGAAGCAGAGCGAAATAGCCGGCCAGTGACAGGCTTATCACTGCCGTCTGCATCTGTTGAGACAGTCTGCAGTGTTCATACTGATGACGAGTGATGCCAAATGTAGAGTAAAAACATTGCATCATGTAATAACTGCCATTTGGTAGATGGTTTCATCCAAAGTGCAGTACTGTGAGTGCAATTATTTTAGCCCTGGAGTCTAGAAAGTGACTGGGACTGGGCCTCTTTGGCTCGACTGTGGAATATTTAGCTTCAGTTTGCATTTCATCACATTCAAATGTGACTGATTCTGTTTCTGTGGATCTAATTCATCTATTATTCATTTGTGGTTGGCTGTAGCCTCTGCTTACTTTGTTAAAAATAACTTACCTGCAATTTTATAATAAGATGTGCCCTCTATATGTGTTTGTATTTGTGTATATACAGTATAGGGCACATGTGTGCATCTTTGTGTTTACATTTTCCTTTAAGCACTTTATTACAAAGTGAGACAGAAACGACATTTTGAACTTGAAGGTGCCACCTAATCCTGACAGCTCTGCTGCTAGACAGAAAAATAGGAGCAAAAGAGTCCAGAATAAAGGAAACAAAGCTTGCAGGTTGTCACTCTGGGTGACTTCGGGTCAGAAGACAAAGCAGGTGGACGACTGACGAAACAAGCTTGTTCTGTACGAGGTCAGGCAGGATTAGACGGGAGGGACGGCGTGTAAGCACCTGTTCTTCTGATTGATGTGTCCTGGCTCCTTCAGTATGTCACCGGTCACTGCTCGCCAACGGCGAAATCCTCGTTCAGACTTAAGGGGGGACCGAGTGTGGAGAGGGCGAGTGTCATATCAATATTCGGAGCAATAGTTATTCTAAAGCTTCTTATTATGTGATTATATTGTTTACATTAGTTGAATATCACTTTTAATGTCTCAACATGGCTGCCGGGTCACAAACATTCTCATTTTACAGCTAAACAGTACACTACAAGATGTTTCTGAAAACATTTGAGGCAAGAAATAGGCATTAACGTAACAGAATATTGATTAATATTTGATCAGCGCTGCCTAGTTTGACCGTTTGATCGGAGTTCGCGAGTGATTGACAGCTGCTCAGAGACGGGAAGGCTCCAGCTCAGCTCTGATTGGTTGTTTTCCTCCGGTCTGCGAAATCTTGCAGATGCCATTAGGAGCATCGGAGGAACCAGATGCACATGATTTTTTTCAGATTACCTGTCTCATGCACTACTGTCAGGATATAGTGATATATATAGTATACATAGTATATAGTGATACGGTTTAACGAAATAACTTTTTTTAATAATATTTGCTCCATTTCTCCCCACTGCAACTTTAAACATCTGTGACTTCATCATAACATCTATGGGCTGAGCGGGAACTGGCGGACAGGGTCAGCAGGAGAAACACTACTGCTCGTATTCAGTGGGCTGCATACCCCGGAAATAAACCTGGAAGCTAGAAAACTTTTTGGGCGTATGCGCTACTCAAGCAATTCTCTTTGGAAAGAATAGGCGTCTTGGGGTCCGGTATCCAGTTCTTATACGACATCCACGGCGCGAGTGCACAGTGTCTTCTTCTTTGTTTCTTTATGTTACGCCACTACGCTTTGTACAATGAATGCTTCCTCCACCCGACGGACTGTAATTAAACACACGGACATGTCCCTCCGTCAGTGGTTGGCTATTGGATGTGAGATAATAAGACTGTGGTGTGTTAACCCCTACAGCCCTAACCAAGAGGGTGGTGTCCGGGGAAACCATCCAGTTGTGCCCGACACTTATAAGACCCACAGTGAGGTTACACCCCAGGGAAGACGGTCTGAGGTAGCTGTAAAATGCTTATTTTGGTGTAATCAAGGGCGGCTTAAGGGGGGACCGAGTGCTGAGTGAGTGAGTGTCATATCATTATTTGAAGCAATAATCTTTCTAAAGCTTCTGATTATATTGGTTAGATATATCACTTTTAATTGTCGCTGTAACTGATTTCTCCCGTGGCCCGGGTACTATCTCCTGACCGTTTTATCTCATCTCAATACTTCATTCATGTTTCTGATTATGTGGGTGGTAACGTTGCGGTTAACAACCCGCCTCTTCCACTTGTAGCTGGAAACCCCAGTGTTAACAAAGACAGGTGATCACCAGCAACAACTTCCTCAATTACAGGGCAAGTGCTTGTCTTCGTCTCCCGACAACATGAAACATGGCCAATACTAGCTGACATGAAAGAACAGTTACAACTTGCCCAATTAAAACAAATTCCTGAAGACCTCTCTCCATTTTTCTCTCGTAGATGGTTAGATGGGTCGTGTCTAGAAGGTAACCCACAAGTTGCGAAACTCTCATTGAAATGTCTCATTGACCTTGAATGGTTAAGGTTAGGATAGTTCGTCGGAGTTTTTGCACGTTTTTGCACATTTTCGCAACTGGTTAGATGGCCAAGCTGACTATTTCCAGTTCGCAACCTCTACTTCTTCTTCTCTGTACTGGCATTACAGCCATGCATAGACTATAGCGCCAACTTCTGACCAAACTAGACTGTAGCCGAGTTTATTCGCTCCAAACCAGTTGATGGAAACGCGCCTAATTTGCATTTCTTTTTTTGCAGCATTTCAGAAGTTTGCTTAAAATTCACTTGACAGTTGAATGGAAACACAGCTAATGTTCCAGCAGGACAACAGCTAGCGATACAGGAGTTGGCTGCTAGCCAAGCTCTACAGACTTTTTCTTGCTGTGGATGTGGATGTCCTTTAGAGACCAGGCAGGAGGAGACATCACTCTGTTGGTTGTTAACAGGTAGCGGCTCCCTCAGACAGGAACATTGCACATACTCCGTGCTCCTGCTCCGAGCTGTCATGTTGTCTGTCCTGCGGCTGCAGTCCAAACAGTTGTTCCTCCTTTTCCCAGCATCCATTCAAACGCAGAGACAGCTTTGGCAAGAAGGAGAGCAGATCAGGCAGCTCAGGTGTCCAACTGGGGCTGCCGCTCCCTGTTTCTCTGCCCTGGAGGGCCACACAAGGTTGCATGAGTCAGAGCAGTGAAATCTGTATTTATGTTTGACCAAAAAATTTGAAGTATAATCACATATGTCATAAAAGAACTTAAGACATAGATTAGAAAAAAAATCATCATTATTGAAAATGTAAGCCCGTTTCAAAGATTAATCTGAGATATGTGTTATGGTGTGTTCACACCAAGAGCAAAGATAACTTTTTGTGTGGCGCAATTACATACGAAGTCAGTGCAAAGAGCCGAATAGATGCAAATTCGCACCGGGAGACGTGAATGAAATTGCATGACGCTGTGTCGCGAAAGCCTGTCAGCGTTAAGTCGTCACTGACGTCCTGACGTTGTTGAATCAGAAATGGAGGAACAAAATATTGTAGCTGTCTGTGGGCACCCAGAGCTACGATAGTACATCATATATGTACAGAGACCGGACGAAACTCTGTGTATAAATGTATGTGTATAAACCGCAGACTGTTTATGGTATAAACAACGTCACTGCCGTATTAATGCCTAGATGACTTTATCTTGAGTGTTGATGGAGCAGCAGCATTCCTGAATTCCATTCAGAAAACAAGCAATTTAAAGTTGTTTGCTTGTTGTCTTGCAGACAGATTTGACAAAGCATGAATTCAAACTTTTTACAAATCCGCTTTATCATGTAGTTATTTCTGCATCCTTTTGATTTGTTTATTGCAATTAAATCACAGCACAATCTGTTTATTTTGTGTCAATACTGCAGTAGTGACGTGTGGCTTGCTAGATACAGTCAGTGCAATGGCACTGTTTGTGATTACAGCTCGCCGCCGGTTGATGTTATGAACCCAGACAGCTTTTCTGACATATCTGGGACTTCCACAACATGTACAATGCAGCAACAGTGGTTATTTCGTACATGGTTGATGGCAGAAAGGAAAGTTGTTGATATCTATGGAGACAAGCTCCTTCTCCTCTCCAGCACACAAATACCAGCGGTCCAACTTGCGCAAGTAAAGCGAAGTGAAAATTTGCTTCACTCTTGGTCTGAACACAGCATTACACAGCTTCTAACCCTTATATTTGGGAGGTGGAAAGACACTTTTCTTTTCATTTCGATTGTGTTTTTCTCCTTTTCACTGTGGCTAAGGTGCATACAATTTATGATGCTGTAATTTTGAATCTTTTTGCTGTGTCAGACCGTCCCTCTATCTTTATCTTCTCCTGTCACTTTGGCTTGTTTGCTATTCAAAAAAGCCCCCCAGCCCTTTCAGAAAGAAACGAAAAAGGTCATTTTGGTTTGATCCAAGTTTGCCAAATTGAGAATAATATTGATTCCACGCTCTTTTGGGTTGTTCTCTTTTACCTCAGCTACCAAATAGAGTAGAGAGTTAATGAGTGTGTATGTCTATGTATGAGTAAAATTATTCTTCTATTTACTGCAATGACCCAGGTTTGCTATTAATGTTGTGTGTGTGTGTGTGTGTGTGTGTGTGTGTGTGTGTGTGTGTGTGTGTGTGTGCGTGTGCGTGTGTGCGTGTGCGTGCGTGCGTGTGTGTATCCACAGGCATGTTTCCATAATTACACTGTAAATCACCTGAAAATGCCGTATGAATGGTTAGATAGCAATCAATACACATTTGCAGTATTTATGGCTGCACATCACTGCACACAGAAGCAGACATGCAAAATACATTAAAAACAGAATCAATATTCCAGGGTTAATGCATACATAAAATGTGTGTTTGCGTGTGTGTGCGTGTGTGTTTCTTATGTGTATGCATGCGTGTTGGTAGATGATATCACGCCTCTGAATTACTGAATTCATATCTTGGTTATGTTCCACTGATTGCTTTGTTGCAGCGTCGCAATCTGACATTGCAGAGAACACCAGTAAATGGAGCTGGTACAATTTTATTTTATTTTGTCATATTAGTGCAAAAACAATACCTGAGTTTTGTTACCCTATACAAAAATGAGACTTTTTCTCGAAACCTTACTTTGATAAATGCTTTTCTACAAAATCATTTTCAAATAACACAAGCACTTAAGAACCTCAATAAAATAAATGTCCAAAATTATGCTTGGACTTTAAGTAGTTTAGCATAAAGACTGGAAGCAGTTTGGCTCTTCTAATGGTAGAAAATATTCTGCCTACCAGCACCTCTAAAGTTACCTTGCACGGCAGCTGGATTCTCATGATTCAGAGATCACGCGAAAATCACCAGAACTGGAGAGTATTTTTTCATAGAAAGAAGAGCAAAAACGGTACTGAAGGCTTTTCTCGATGGAAAAGATGTTCGCTCTTCTCCTGACTGGCTTCGGTAAGAGTTTGATTGACAGATGGGTCATCCAATCACCTGCCAAGTATTTATTTAAAGTGCCTGCCCCTTTCCAAACAGTTTCCAATTACGGCTTCTCAGATGGTTCCGTGTAACAAACCATCTGGCGGGTCAGGTTACCTCTAAAACTCACTAATTAGCTAGTTATCTTGTTTGTTATAAAGACCGAAGTGTAAAAACGATATGGTGCGGTTTTACAAGGTGTTGTGTGCCGGACTATTTCTTGGCCGGGAGCAGTGACTTGCTGGAGTCTCCGCTAGTTGCCTGGCAACCTCACAGTGATTTTTAGGTTGTAGCGGGCTCAGTTTTAAAGCTAGAGTGAAGATACTGGTATCATATGAAACTAGAAAAACATAAGGAATCTATTGGTACCAACCATCATGCTAGCTCGTAGCAAAGGAGGTTAAATAATGCTACACACACCAGGAAACTGGCATGGCCATTTTCAAAGGGATCCCCTGATCTCTGACCTCAAGATATGTGAATGTAAATGGGTTCCATGGGTACCCACGAGTCTCCCCTTTACAGACATGCCCACTTTATGATAATCACATGCAGTTTGGGGCAAGTCATTGTCAAATCAGCACACTGACACACTGACAGCTGTTGTTGCTGCTAAATGCAGTACTGTGATGGTTTCTGGACAATATCTGTCATTGTTTGTGTTGTTAATTGATTTCCAATAATAAATATATACATACATTTGCATAAAGCAAGCATATTTGTCCACTCCCATGTTGATAAGAGTATTAAATACTTGACAAACTTTTGAACAGATAAAAAATTTGATCAATTTGCGATTAATCGCGATTAACTATGGACAATCATGCGATTAATCGCGATTAAATATTTTAATAGATTGGCAGTCCTATCAGGCACATAACCCCCCCCCGTAAAAAGTGAGATTTATTGGTTCTGGTAGGCAGATTTTGTTACATACTCTATTTCCAGTCTGAAGCTAGTGCTTCATATTTAACAGACAGATAGAGCATGGTATCAATCTTTTCATCTAACTCTCAGCAAGAGAGCCAATAAGCATGTTTCCCAAAATGTCAAACAATTATTCTTGATGGTCACACGTTTCGGTCAGTACCAGTATTGAGGTTCCATACCCAGTCCTACTAGTAGTACAATTTCTAACCTCTCATCAACTAGTTTTCCTTTGGTAAACAATAGCTACTGTTTTAAGGTGGTTGAGCATGAAAGATGCTGTTTTTTAGCATTCAGCGAGCATGGCTATTACCGTTCCCTCGTTGAAATGAGCATCTCCTCATCACCATCACAACTCTTTTTTTTACGTCTCTTCCACAATTGTCTGCCAGTTCTGTTTTCTCCATCTGTGTCTCCCACTACTTCCTTCGTCTCATTTTTCTCTGACCTCACCATACTTTCCTATTTTCTCATCTTACAGTACATGTATCTCTCTATTTCTCTCTCAATATAAACCCCCTATTTCCCTCCTCTTTGCCTCGCCTGCCTCAGTATGTCCATCTGTTGTGTTAAACCAAGCGGCTGATTGTATTTGAGGCTGTCAGTGAGGTAAATAATCTGGACATAGATGCTAGTGGGTGTGAGGACGGTGTGTGCACGTGTTTCTATGGTTTGTGGAGGGTATCTGCTGTGGGGACAGGAAGGACGTGATGTTTAGGAAGGGCAGACAGGGAATAGGACAGATTCAGACTTCGAGTCAGTGATTGTTCAGAGCCTATTAATCATTTTAAACACAAACATGCACACACAACTGAGAATACAACCACCTACAAGGACGTAAATGTGCCATTATTTTCATCTTAATTGATTCATCCATTAAACCAATTGTGCTTGCATACATTTGTCTCTCTTTATCGATGCACACACGGGTTCGCATACTGATTCAGGCATCCAGAAATAGCACTAGTGATACATAGGCAAACATGCTGCCGTTACATTACAACTGACACCTTTCCTGCTTACATAATGTACCTGTAGATTACACATTCAGGCAATAAAACACAAATTCATACATCCCATACTCTTGAGCAGCTTGTACATTTCACAGCTCATTCTTATCTTCTATATTTATCTGCCCTCATGAAGCCAGTTTGTGGATGACTGTGTCTCTGTCTGCATTGATCGCCTTGTGTCCCTGCAGTTTGACATGCAGCAGCTGTCTCTGGATGAGCTGAAGCAGGTGCTGTTCCACGCCTTCCGGGACCACCTGACAATGAAGGACATTGAGAACATCATCATCACCGAGGAGGAGAGCCTCAATGAAACCTCAGGGAACTGCCCTGAGTATGAGGGAGGTGAGGAAGCTGTTCTCGGGAAAACTTTGCTGTTATAAATACCTGTACTTATAAAAAGGAATTTCATTCAGTAATTCACACGTAACATTAATCCAAATAAGTAGGCTAACTGTATGCTTAATCAAACTGCTTAAGGGATCGTTTGACATTTTGGGAAGTACACATGTTTGTCTTTTTGACGAGAAGATTGATACCACTCTCCCTATCTGTGCACTATGTATGGAGCTAGACCTAAGAGGCAATTAGCGTAGCTTACTACACGGCTTTGTTGAATACTCGATTCTGATTGGTCAATCATGGCGTTCTACGGTCCGTTATTTCTTGATAACAGACCGTTGCTGTGGGCGCAGCTCTGATGTCAGACTCTGGCGGACCGTTTTTGTGTCAAATTATTGATTTCTTAAGTAAGTAGCCGTGTAATAAGCGGGATAATGTACAGCTATTGGGTCATGATTGTGAAATAAACCCAAACAAGGCGATGCAAGACAAGATGTTTATTTCACAACATTGACCGACTCGCTGTACATTATCCCTTACTTATAGCATAAATACTGGAAGCAGGGCTAAACTAGCCTGTTTCCAGACTTCTAACTACCCACATCTCTAATTTGTGAAGCATTTCAAATAGCTCTGATGTTATGCTCATTGACGGCTGTATCTGCTGTTCATGAGACAATCAACCAATCAGAGTTTAGCATTGTTTCTACTTGTTGGTGACCAGTGGCCGGGTGAAATGACTTCCTGGAGTCTCTGCTGGTTGCCTGGCAACCTCACAGTGTCAAGACTCAACAAATAACTACACCATGTAAATTTCTGTTTCTGTACGAACTAACCAAACAAGAAGCAACGTGTTAACTAGTGAGCTTTAGAGCTGTTGGTAAGCGTGTATTTGAGCTTTGGACAGACACGGGTTCTTTCCTCCTGCTTCCAGTGTTTTTGCAAAGCTAATTGCCTCCTGGCTCGAGCTACAAACTTAGGGCACAGACATGAGAGCGCTATCGATCCACTCATCTAAATCTCGGCAAGAAAGAAGATTAGCATGCATCTCAAAATGTCAAACTGCTCCTTCAAGGCTAAATTGTAGACAAAACAGACAAATTCATAAATTTATTGCTGCCTCCAGCAGTTGATATTACACATTTTGACACAAATGGAACAGCTGTCTGTATTGTAAAATCCTACTTGTCAATTCAGGTGTCACTAAATTTACCAGAAGAGTGAGTAATATTTTAATCCCCTGAGACCCGCTCGCGATCCTGACCGACCTTGCTGTCTTTTAGAGGCTATAGCAGGTTCAGTTTTAGAGTTAGAGTGAAGGTACTGATATCATATGAAAGTAGAAAACCAATGATAATCACATGCAGTTTTTTGAATGCAGTATAAATGTGTTATTTTTGCCTATTCTAAAATTATGTGTTTGAATATTTCTGCATACTGGGGTCCCTAAACAGTCTTGGAATTACAAACATTGGGTATCACTGTAAAGCTGAGACTCTTGTGGGTCCAATGAGCCCAATTATATTCATGTGTGATGATGTTAGTCCCCATAGGAGCCATTTCATATAGTGAGACCATTTTTTAAATTTGACCTCATTGTATAAAATAACCTGTGGTGACCTTTAGGATAATCACAGCCTCATGAAATTTTACAACCACAAATTAAAGACCTAGAACATTCAGAAGATGGATGGCTTTCCTAGGTAGATTGACAATAAGGGGGTTTCTGAGCAGTTTCCAGAACAGAGGTGCTCACCATCCAATCGCCGAAAAATGCAATTCTTGCAGATATCTCAAAATGACAAAAGTTTTTGATACCAAATCACAGCATGGCTTTTTCTATGGTGTTCCACAAGGTCTTGGTGACGTTATGTGGCATTTTGGAGGGATTATCGGTCATTTTTTTCATTTCTTGAGTGGTAAAAAATAATTAAATTTAGCCACAAATCTGTGTAACAAATGGTATCAACTCGAAAATTGCTGCAACAACTTATGAGACATAATAGAGCTTGGGAATGGCCATCATATACTTCTATCATAATGTTCTTAGCTCTTATACACTTTCACAATTTATTTTAATTAATTAATTATTAATCAATTCATGTTTATTTCTGATTTATGACTAGAACAACTTGACACACTGCTGAGCTGCATCTCAAATTAATCTTCAGGTTCCCAGCTTTCAGATGATGTACACCACTTCTATGTGACGTATACTGTTGACCTGCTATCGCCCAATAAAGACCCCCTGTACCCCCCTAAAAAAGACAAAAACAGATCTATTGTGGTTCTCAGAGGGTTAAGAGGGAAATATAGAAAGAAACTATTGAGGAGTGTGAAGGCAAGAAGAAAAGTTAAGAACAGTGCGATTGCACAGTGACAGTAGAAACTCGTTCTGAAGTCTTTGTTCAGTTAGAATAAAGTGGAAAAAAACAAAGTTGTGTTGACTTTTAAACACACACTTTTAAGTGACTTTCTAAGTCTTGCTTGGAAAAATTCAAGGTTAAATCCTTCATTTTTAATCTGCTGCTCAACATGAATATCCATTACAAAGGTTTCATCTGTAACGGCGCGATCCTGAGAGCAAGGTCAAGAATGCGGATGCATATTCAAGAAAACACGTGATCTTTAAATGATCCCATCTATTAATCTCAAGGTCATGCATTAATGTCTTTGAGTTTCAAAGCCAAGAACGAGAGGGTTGATAGATTGCTAATGTTCGAGTGCCCTAGTGAAACACATTTTTCTTGAGACATAATACGAAGTTATATTGCTTTAGGAAGGAAATCTGACCCTGTGTCAGTTATGGTGCAGAGCGAGAAATTGCCTTTCTGCTGTGAAACATCCGCAAGTCAGACGAGTACAAAGGTAAAGACAGATCAAACACGCTAGAAAACTTGGAAAGTCTTAATGAATCCATTGGGTACTGGCCTACAGTCTCGGGGAGCCCTAAAAAGAGACAGCTGTGAGGAAATGGAGAAACTTAGCAGAGAAGGGACAGTGAAGGAGGAGATAAGAGGCTAAAGAAGGGATCAGGGAACTGCTGGCTTGGCACTCTCTTTCATAAAGTTTCTGGTGTTGAGGGAGGGAAGGAGTTAGGGAGAGGACACAGTCGAAAGAGGAGGAGAATAAAGAGGAGATGAAGAGGTAAAGAGCCTCTCTTGTAAAGAACAGCTGTATTACTCCCCACATTTAACCCTCTTCCCACAACTTCCCTCTTTCATGCGTGCTTCCTTCCCATCTCCTTCCTGTCCGCCGGGACTTTCACAGTCCCTCTTAGATCCACGACTCAGAGCTCAGAGTTGATTTATTGATGCAGTGTTGTGATTCTAACAAAGTGAGACAAGGGGGCTGACAGGGAGGAAACTTTTGATTGTTGCTCTTGCTGCAAGGCCTGTTGGAGGACACATCTGTCTCTGCTCCTCTTCCTTTTTCAATCTCCTGAGATTATGTCTTTGGGGGAAAAACTGACTTTCAGCCTCCACAGAAGACACAGACAGGTAGCAGAACGGAAAAGTTCCACGTCACTCCTGGTGTCTTTGTTTTTTGCTGCATCATAGAGAGTATTAAAACCAGTTTCTGCCCCTCATGTATGCGTCGTTTTTACATTGGAGACATTGCCACTGATGATTTGGATCACAGATCAGCTGAAGTAGAAATTTTAGCTGCTACAGTATGTGTCAATATATCCTCATTCGACGGTTCATATGATATTTTACGAAAAGTTATTCCTCATTCTTCGTGCATTTTATTTCTACGAATGTCCTGCAACATGTGTCAATTTCAGCTTGTTATACGCATACAGTCTTTTCAAAATAAACTTCGGTCTTCACAGGAAACAACTTGACTAAGTTTAGGCAACAAAATACTTGGTTAGGTTTAGGAAAAGATTGTGATTTGGGTTCAAATAACCACGGGAAATGGCGTAACTTAAGTACAGCAGTTATGTGACAAATAAATCAACGTTGACTTCTGGTTTCACACGGGATATTAACACCGGTCTCCTGGGCGAAAGCCCAGTGTCTTTTGACCCACCCATCAACCCACGACCAAAGAGTATAGAAGCAACAGCCGCTGCCGCCATTTTGGACTGAAAACGCGTATTATATTTATAATATTGTATTGTTCAACACAGGCCATTTAGATAGAATACAACAATAGACTAGAAATAATTTTGTTTTGCTTTTCGTAGGTATAGCTACGAACGGTGTATGAGACCGGCCTGTATGTGTTTGGGTCAAAGAACGGAGGTGCACCTTGAGAAACAGGTTGAAATGTATTCACTGTAACTCAAAGGTCCATTTACTAGCTTTTTCAAAGCTTTTGACTGTATGTCACAGCCTAAGTGGCTCAGGAGGAGTCATCACGTGAGCTTCAGTTATGTGATATCAGGTGGTCGTATGTGGGTGGGAGATCATAACCCATGTTCTGTGATGTGAAATGTTAACTGCCTCTATCCAAAGAATATGCCTATCAGCACCTTTAAAGCTCACTACTTAACACATTATATCTTGTTTGTTTAATCCATACAAAAAACTACTATGTATGGTTTTACAGAGGGTCATGTACTGGACTATTTCTTGGCCAGGTGTATTGACTTCCGGCAGTCTCTGTCATGGATGTATAAAGAGAACTGGATACAGCATTGGAGGCGGGCTCCTGTTCATTCCTATGAGAGTTGTTCAGTGGCGCATGAAGCAAAAAAGCTTGACTTTCGAGTATAAAAGAACCCGGATCTTCCAGCGATCTTCCACATCCTTTGGGCCCATAGAGCAGGCGCAGTAGCGTTTCCTTTAACTCCGCCCCCCAGCCCTCGCTCCAGCCTCGGTCTGGGTCTCATTCACATGAACGGAGGAAGGGAAATAACTCTGGATTCGGCTATTAGTGCAACTTACGACTTGTAGGACCTAATGATTTAAATAAGGGCTATGCAAGTGTTCATACTGGGAAGTCGATTTACCGAAAAAAAAATTATCCGCTGAGTTACAGACGTCTCTATCCCTATGGAAATCTATTTTGGGCCTTTTTGGGACAATGGCATCACGTGACGGACACGGAAGTTGTAATATCACCTTTTGGCCACTACGAAAATTTGCTTCAATGTCCGGCGCTCTTCCTGGGGATATGTTTTGTAAAAATTAAATGAGTGAGATATAATGTGTTACTAAGTGAGCATTTGATGTGCTGGTAGGCAGATCTTTTTTAACCTTTGGACAGAGCTAGGCTAGCTGTTTCCTCTTTCTCCCAGTCTTTATGCTAAGCTAAACCAACTGTCTCCTGGCTCTAGCTCCATACTTAAACATGAGAGTGGTATCGACATTGTTCTTGAACACTCTGCATTCCTTTAAAGTTGCATTTTATATTTGTTTTGCATCATTATATTGAAGTCAATAAACTCATCAATTAATTAACTAATCACCATCACATGAGAGGCACAAACTGGGGCTAAAGATTTGCAACTGTACTCCTGATTCTCATTTCTCTTCTCTTTCACTCCCCTCAGTTCATCCCAAGAAGAAGAATCGACAGACGTGTGTCAGGAAAAGCCTGATCTGCGCCTTCGCAATGGCTTTCATCATCAGTGTCATGCTCATCGCAGCCAATCAGATGCTGCGGAACGGCATGGAGTAACCAATTGCACTGTGAGCATGGGGAGTGGACAGAACAGCCATGACCTCACATCTTGTCTTTGCAGCCAAAGCAGGACCAGCCACAACCCGAGCACTTCTCTAAACAATCAGTTGAGTTCTTTGAGTTTAATTTGAACTTAGAAGCAGACAGCGCGAATGAAACGAAGAGAGATGTAATTGTTTTGCGTTGAAGATGTCACCATGTAGATACTGGACTTGCTTGGTCACAAGGAACCTGAACTGGAAAAAGAATTGTGTTTTTATATAAACCGTGAGAATAAATAGAGGGTATTATTTTGCTGTTTTCAAGACCAAGACCGCCCTTTAAACTTGATTTTCTAATTACTGAAAATGTTTATAAGGTGCTTTGAGCCATTCCTAATTTAAAAAACAAACAGTGGTTATTATGGACAACTGCATATTTACCCTAGAGAAGTAGCGTTGAATGTGAGTGAATGGGCGCTGAATGTTGGGAACAGTATTTAAATGCATAGTAAATCCCTCACATCTCATTTTGTGACGTATAAACATCACCCTTTATGTGAAACATCGACATCCTCGACTCAGTCCACTAATCTTGGGGCACATTAAGTCTTTATGTGTGTCTACAAGGAGCACAACTCAATACTCAGTGAGGGACCAGTTAAGAATCATCACTATCCCACTACGTAGCTCTACTGTTAAGTCTTAGCAGTGATTGATTGATAGATTGATCACTTAACATTTGTGTGGGTGTGCAAAAGACAGTACATAATGTAAGCTCAGGCTGCAGAAAGAGATATCAAATCAAATAACAGTGGAGCTATGGTTTGCTTGTTAGTAGGACCAGATATTTTTAGTTATGAGTAAATATTTCACCTCAGCATCTCATTGTAAAACTGCCCAACTGTGGTAAATATAAACCGCACAAAAAGCATGCCAGTATATATACTGCCATATCAAACTAACTCCCATGGATTTCACTGTATATATATATAGTACTACTTATCTCGTTAAATGTATTCTTCTCAACAGCAGAATGTATGAAGGGTAGAAACTAGTGAGCTAAATCAGGGATATACAGTAGAGCTGTGACATGCTGTTGGTACAGCTGCTTTCTTGGAAAAGGTTGCAGTCTAGTGGTTAAAATGAGAACTGCAGCCAAACGCTTGAACAACTACGTTTACAAGGTGTTCAGAAGTGAAGAACAACGCCACTGAATTTGAGCTTTGATATGTGTCAGTGTCACTGGGGCAGTTTTGGTGAACATTCAACCATTTTTTCCCTCCCACACACACAACCCAAATTGTGTTGTCGCACCAGTGTACAGCTCAGGATTGGTTGAGGTGACTGCTGCGGTGTACCTGTGGTAGTTTCTGGGGTCATAGCTATGTTTTATGGTTCAGACCTGATAGCACTACAATTTTATAAAGCTTACTGGGGTGTAAAGGTTTAGAAAATACCTTGTAGGAGTTTACAATCATGCTCCTCTTCTTTTATAACGGAGCCCCCCCCCCCGAGGTTGAACATCCCAGTGACACCACAGATTACATTTGAGGATGTTTTTTTATGCGGGTAGAGCTGGGCGATAGAGAAATGTCATTGTTTATCTACTGTTGGAATAGTAGCGTAATTATATGTTCATATTGCTTTCCAAGATTCAGTTCAAAACTAAGATTCCGACTGAGATTAAGTTTTTATTGAACGCACTTAAAGCTGCAGTGGGTAGAAATGGAGCAAATATGATTAAAAAAAGTTATTTTTATAAAACAGTCCCCATATCCTGACAGTAGTGCATGAGAGAGGTAATCTGAAAAGAATCATGTGACTCTGTTGTCCTCTGGTGTCCTCCGGTGTTCCTAATGGCATCTGCAAGATTTCACAGACCGGAGGAAAACAACCAATCAGAGCCGAGCTTGAGTGTGCCGTCTCTGAGCAGCTGTCAATCACTCGCAAACTCCAATCAAACGGTCAAACTAGGCCGCGCTGATCAAATATGAATCAATATTCTGTTACTGTAATGCGTATTTCTCATCTCAAATGTTTTCAGAATCATCTTTTAGTGTACTGTTTAGCTGTAAAATGAGAAAGTTCCCTAGTTTGACCACTCGATCTGAGTTTGCAAGTGATTTACAGCTGTTTCCGTTGAATGAACAGCCAATAGGAACGCTCTCTCTCTGAAATGACCTGTGATTGGCCAAAGTCTCCCGTCATGGGCTAGATTTTCTAAAGCCTGAAAACAGAGCCATAAGGAGGTCTAGTTTTCTCTCAGAACACTTGAATTACAATATGCTGAAAGGTTATTGTGGAATTTTTGCCCAATGATGCCAAAAATATTCTGCCTACTGCTGCTTTAAATAGTCGGTGGAATACAGTTAATTAAAGTGAACATAATTTCTTTTATTTTATATGTGATTATTTTGTGATGTATCATAAAACAGTTATCTCAACCGAATCCCCGGCCCTATGTTGATGCCGTCTTTGAAATACACTCATTACTACTGATTGCAACATTATATGGATTCCTCAATTGCACGGTGCTCCCCTTGGACATGATTGGATCACAGACTGTTTGTTCTCATTACTACCTTTGAGCGATTATTTGTTCTTTTGTCAGATGAAAACAAAACTAGATATTTCAATCAAACTAATGTGCAGCCACGTGGGTTTGTGCGCTGTCCGGGTTAGACAGAATATAAAGGGAAGAGGGCTTTCTCTTGAAATAAAAAAAAAAATAGCTTTGTAAGATCAAATATCACAGCAAAAATGTATTATACTGTAAATCAGTATGCATGTTGTTGTTTAGATTTTCATGTCTTTGAAAGACAGGGAAATCCATTTAATCTTTCTTTGTGGTGGCACAGCCTTGGTTTAAATGTAGGTATGTATGTACTACTGTCACACATTTGACTTTCCAGTTTATACTAGCCATAATAGCCATTTTTCTAATTTCTACCAGCTATTAATCAAATCAGAGTGCAGGAGAGGGCATTTTCATAAATATGCAAATACAAGGTCACATCATCATCATCTCTGTTTCACGTCATCGAGGGTAGAGTCTGTAGGCCTCACTGTGGATGGTTAAAATTGACATTGAATACAATATATTGTGTGTTTTAGTCACATTAGGTTTTTATTGAATGTTCTCACTGCCTCATAGTCCTGTCTAAACTGCTGTATAATGTATGCTACACTTATCCTCGTGAGTCAGTTTATGTCTCTGATATTCTCAGCACATTGGTGTTTGACCAATGGACCATGTTTTCACCTTTGTCTATTAGCGTCATGGTCCTTTTGAAACCAGCATAGACCACCTTATCTTAACAATTCTCTAATAATTGTGCCATTCAGACATCCTTGCATGGCTATGTAAGGGGAACTCGTTTGAAAGACCTTTTATCAACACTTTTGAAGTTTACATTATTATACTGTACATCAGTAACAGGACGGAATCAGTTAATGATTTTCATGTTTTTGAAAGTTGCTTTTGAGATTTGTTTTTACCAAGACATGTTTTTACCTTGTAGATTGTATAGAGATAAAACTAAACACAGATATGTAATACAATCTTGGCATGCTGCTTAGAAAAGGAGAAAGAAAACAGCAATAGTCGCCAACTGAATGGATATTTAAAAATGCAAATAACAAGTTTGATCTGTTTAATCTTTTAAAAAATATATATCCATATATGTTTATGCAATAAAACCTTGTTTTGATAGAAATATAAAGCATCTGTGTTTACTTGTGAAAGATGTTTATGTCTTGGGGTTCTGAAATAATTCAGATTTTGTACAATAATAAAACAATATTACCAAGTAACATAAAAAAGGTAAAACATTCTTAAATAAGGCACCTAAATTACATATTATTTCGGCTTTCAATAAGCTGGTGAGCAGAAACATTTTCACTGAATTGTAAAACTCAGTATAAAGTAGGCTTGTTGCTTTACTTGTCACTTATTATCATCCTTGCTGTGTCATTTTAAATACTAACCCTAAAAATAGGATGACAACACAGCGTGGTTTTCACTGAGCGCCCTTTCCTGCAGTTTCCCCATGCAGGTACCAGAGCATACACAAAGGAGCTGTGAGTCAGAAGTGCAGAAAGCACACTGCTCTGACATCACCTCCACACAATACATGCAGGTCATCTAGCACTAAAGAAATTGAGTGGGTGAGCGTGACAGACGTGCACACAAAGGTTACCCTTCCACCATTTAAGATCTGCATCTTAAAACTCTATTTAGCTGATTGCAATGTGTGATGGCTCGAGGTGAATTTGGTCGTTTGTCGACATGTGTCAGAAAGGAGTGTCCTGTGGAGCAGCTCTGGCATCAGCCCTCACTCTAAATCATGATAATTAGGGAGCATAGGTCAAACACAAGTGAGAATAGCCTCAAACCCCATTAACTGCCAGATAATGAACCAAAACATGCCATTAAGTGGACAAAGAAGTGCAATGGCCCAGGCAGACATTAACAGCGCGCCTTACTTGCAGATCCTTTAGGTTTCAACTTTGTGGGTAAAATTAAGGGACTTTTCGAAGTGACTCCAACTTGCTTGATTACTGTATGAATGATCAAGTCAAGGGACACACGTAAAAAGCAACAGAACATTTTCTGTCTATACTGTCGTGCGCTGCTGTTATCTCATAATTCATGTTGGCATATTGTGAATGCAGTTATCAGGAGAGTCATGGAGGACATCAGTGAAGGACCAGCTGTGAAGAGTCGCCAGATCATCTCAATTGTTGTAACTGTGGTGGAAATGTTCCTCTTAATAGAATATAAAACATGAATTCACAGAGAGCATCTGTTTTTTGGACATTTATTCTATTAAGAGGAAATTTTCAACCACAATTTGGCGTTGTCGGCAGGATCCCAAGAGGACAACGAATGGTAAGTGCAAAGTTTAAAGTTGTTTTACTCTTGCTTTGCCATGTCTATGTTTGACAGGATCATAAAGAAACTGTAAATTTTCTTCAATTTGGCCATTAGATGTGAGATAATAAGATTGTGGTGTGTTTGATAACCCCCACAGCACCACCGAGAGGGTGTGTTAAAGGACACCTGCCAAGGGTGAAAATACTGTATGTATAAGTATCTTTATCTGAATTTCATTCAGTATCTCTCACTCTTCCCAGCCCTGCGAGATTTGTAAATGCGAACCTTATTTATTGCAATAAAACTCCAAAAGGCAGATGCTCTCTGTGAATTTGTGTTTTATATTCTATCAAGAGTAACATTTCCACCATAGTAACCAAATAAAAAAGAAGAAAAGCCAATAAAGAAGTCACACTGATGCTGGTCTGCATAAAAATCACTTTAATATGAGGTATTCATTGCTTGTTTGTTGCTCATATGAACCTCTCGAACAAAGAGTCGATGTAACACATATGCCTGCACAGACAGCATGAATTTAACACTGTACTTTCTCCCAGCACTTTGAAACTGATCAAACGCTGACAATAAACAGCATCCAGTTCAATGATCTACGTACTGTATATATTATAAAAACACCTCCACAGACACAACTGCTTATTCTCTCATGTCAGTTAGTGTTGGATCATTTATATGAAACACTGAATTTGACTTAAAGGGAAAAAGTAATTTACAGAGATAACACTGCTTATCCATTGTTTGAGTAGAATATGGCTTACAAATACCATAAAAACATAACAAAATTCTTGTGTTTCCAAAAGTTAAAAAGGCTCCACAACGTAGCCTACTACGTTTTTAAAAAAGGCACAAGTGTAACAATGTTTTTTTAATCCAACAAAACACAAGACTCACTTGATGACTTAATACTGATCTGCAAAACCTGCTTTGTGTTGTGGTGTGACTGCTGATGGCATTTATTTAACAATAAATAACAGCTGAGAGGGTGTCAAGCATCACAAACTAATAAAGATTAGTCTCTGTGCAGTAAAACAGCATGTTTAATACCTTTATGTCTTCTTGTACTTGTTAAGGCAAACTAAAATGCTTGTCAAATGTTGTTAGCTGTCTTGAGTATAGCTGCTGGATTTTTGAGGATTCAAGTAGTGTTTCGTAAAACGCAATAAATGTGCGGGAGGTTGGCATGGATTGATAAAGTGAAATCATTGTACCCTGATCCATGACAGACTTTGGCACAGTCTCCTCAAAAGATGTCAGTCAAAATGTGATGGGAGAGAAAAATGGGACGAGAGGTTGCTGGTGCAGGTGTAATTAGGGACAGAGGTAGGAATACAATGGTAGCCAGAGAGGATGATGGGAAGTGACAGAAGCAAAGGAGAAAAGTTCAGAACTCTGTGTGTAGGTGGCCGTAGTCTCGGCTGCCCGCCGGGTTGTCGCTGGGCTTCATAAAGATGCCCTCCATGGCCTTCCACAGGCTGTGCTGGCTGGGGCCTGACATGGCGTGGACTTCCCTCTGGCCGTGGATTGGCCGTCCATACTGCTCCCCTGTCACTGACAGAAGTGCATCAGTTGCCTTGTGACGGAAGCGGACAGCCTCCTCGCGCTTCCATACAGATCCCCCACACTGAACTGTCCACTCGTCCAGGTGGTCCCCTTCCCCTTCGTCGCCAAATGCACTCACCTCCTGTGGACAAATGAGAAAGAGATTAGAAGATAGGAATAGAGGAGATGAACTTTGGCTTTTACAGTATACCAAAATGTCTGACAGTTGACAAATTTCTATAATCGCATGGTACACATCTTCCAACCCTGTTACACTTCGGCGAGACAGTGTTTTCACACTTCCTCAATATTGGAGAGGTTTTTGCTGACCCGAGGCTGTTTCCCAGAGAGTTTGGTGCGTTTCCTGAAGTGTAAAAGCTGCTGTCAACTCAGGTCCAACTCAAAATGTTGGTCTAGGTTTCACTAAATGTGAGCATCAATCTCTTGATATTTTACGTCTCTGACTACATGTTAGTAATGTTATTGCCTGGTTATATCAAACCATCTTTTAAACATTAACATAATTTCCCAATCTCTGCAGGGAGCTCTGTGGATAATGCCTCACATAAAACTCTTCGCTTTCCCCATGTACATCTCACACCACCCACCTGGTTAGAGGACAGCGGGGAGGCGAAGTAGTGGCTGTGCAGGTTACGGCCTGTGTTGACATGGGTGAGGCGGATAGCCTGACCGCACTTCACCGGGGTGCCCCGATGGCAGAAGGTGTCGATTGTACCACGGACACTCCAGTAGCTGTTACTGTCTTCCACTGCAGTCACCCCTGTTACAGACTGCTGCCCACTACCTGTCTCACAAACACATAGCAGCACACACAGTGAGCAAAAGACTTACAGCGATACACAAAGTGAACAAACCTGAGGAAAGAAAGTGAACCACCAAACTAAGATTTGGACTAAAAAAAGCAAATTTGACTGATTAAAGAGGACCTGTTATGCTCATTTCCAGGTTCATACTTGTATTTGGGGTTTCTACTAGGACATGTTTGCATGCTTTAATGTTCAAAAAACACTTTACTTTTCTCATACCGGCTGCAGCACCTCTTTTCACCCTCTGTCTGAAACGCTCTGTTTCAGCTCCTGCCTCCCAAAAAAGCCCAGTCTGCTCTGATTGGTGAGCTGGCCCACTGTTGTGATCGGTCAACCGAACCAAATTCTTTGGACTCCACTCGAGCTCCGCTCTAACTAGCTTTGTTTGAGGGCTTGCCAAACTAGCAGCTAGGCAGGTATTATGCAAATGTATGCTTGGTGACATCACCACGTTACGGAAGAAAAGGCGGGACTTCAAGTGAGGCGTTTCAGGCAGTTCAGGAGCAGTGTTTAACTCCCTTTGGCGTGGACTTTGTAACTTTGCAGACCTTTTACGTGCACAAAATAACTATATAACACACTGAAGGAAAGGGAAAAAACACAAAAACATAATAGATCTCCTTTAAGGATGTTTAAGACTGTTGGCCAACTACTACGACTCACTTTGTTCATGGTATGAATGTCTGTAAAAAAACACTTACAGTGTTGATTTGGTGATTGTTATATTGGGTTTGACTTTGAACCCAAGAGCTCATGTTGGCAAACAACTCAAGTGGTTAAATTTGAGGGCTAAAGCCAACAACAACAATTCTATATTTGCAGAAATAAGTTTTCTTTGTGAATTTGAGGTGTTTTTCCTAGGCTGGGTAAAAAAAATGAATGTGCTTTTCTAAAAGGAAAATCCAAACATGAATTATTTTTTTCTTCATGTTCATGACTTGGGCAAATATTTGCTTTGTAAATTATCACCAGAAAGAGGTTATAATATGTTGTTTGACTGACACATAATGGGAATCAAATTAACAATGTCAACCTTTACACATAGAAATCAGTTATTCCCACTTATCTTTCAACAACACACCTGTAATAACAGAGGTGGGACACGGTAAATTAAGTTATAACGTTGACGTAAAAACAGATGATAACTGTTTATTAATGTTTAATAATCTTAATGTAATGAGAGGAAACTCACCGGAGCCGTAGCGGACGTCGTGCGAGTGTAGTCTCACATTATGCTTTATATTTAACAGTTTAAGGACAGATCCACAGGTCACAAAGCTCAGCTCCGTACCGAGGGACAGCCCAAATATACAGGATAACAATAATAAAAGGGTTGCCAGAGAGTGTGGAGGAACAACACAATCTAAAGTACCCATACTAGATCCCTCAGCAGCCTGCCGATTCCTCTTTGAGATTTGTATTATTTTTCGCTACGTCATTAAAGAGGTACTGTTGCCAGGGTGACTCACTAGGAAACAGCGCCCCTAGCGACGCGGAGTGGTCATTAGTGATGGGAATTCAGGCTCTTTTTTGTGAGCCAGATCATTTGGCTCAGCTCACCAAGAAGAGCCGGCTCTTTCGGCTCCCAAACGGCTCTTCGTTTAACCACTTCTGCCTTTTTATAATTTAGCCAAATTTAGTGCTGTTTTGACCTATGATTAGTATGTGTGCACATATATCACTTAAATTATTCAATATAG
The DNA here is from genome assembly GCA_916700685.1 of Adelosebastes latens. Lineage (NCBI taxonomy): Eukaryota > Metazoa > Chordata > Actinopteri > Perciformes > Sebastidae > Adelosebastes > Adelosebastes latens. Next base: position 38,700 of record CAKAKR010065382.1, read on the forward strand.
TCATACTAAACCATATAATTTCCAGAATATCATAATTTGACATGCTGCTTCGTGTCTGACTGTCACTCATCTTGTCTGCTATTCGCGCACCGCACCGCACTCCTCTCTCTCTTTCTCTCCTCCTCTCCCTCCTGCTCTGTACCTGTAGACCGTCAGTCTACACCTGATGTCTGTCATCACCTGATTGGTCGCACGGACGTCATTAACACATCATTCAGTCACAGTCAGTGCATGGAGAGCCCGTGGCGCAGAGAAGATCATCTTATCATTCTGCCTTGAATTAATTAAAGAAAAAAGAAAAGAAAAAAACAGCTCTCGGACGGGAGCCGGCTCTTATTACTAGTGGCCATCAGACTTTATAACTCCTCCCCCTTCTGCAGGAAGGACAGCTGAAAACACCGGACACTGAGTACAAATATAATATCAATATCATGTGCAATACTACTTTTTACATTCTCATGTGCAATATCACTGTTCATTGTGTGCAATATTAATGTCCAACATGTGCAATGTTAGCTTACTTTACCTTTTTTATTTTACTTATCTTATCTTATTTACTCATTTTACTAAATGTAGCTTACTTAATTGTTATTCTATTAGGCACTGGTGCTAAAAAATTGTTCTTTTTTATTTTATACACTTGTATTTTATACACTTGAACTTGTTGTAATTTTGTTGTATTTTTGAGCAATCTCGGGCACAAGAATTTCCTTCGGGATTAATAAAGTTCTATCTTATCTTATCTTATGGTTCACTTAAAAGAGCCGGCTCTTTGAACCGGCTTGTTCGCGACCGATACATCCCTATCCCTCACTGCATCCCGGAATCACCATCACGCCGCTCGTTGTCGGCCATTTTTTACAAGTACCATCTCCCCACGAAACACCAAACACAACACAATTATTACTGTACATATTTACGGAGTATAACCACCGCAGTGAGACGTGTAAGTCCATTTACGCCATGGGTCATTGTACGATCTTTACATCGCGTTGCTTAGCTACCAGCCGTTAACTAGCTAACCGCCGGTTCAGTTGGCTGTTTGTTGTCGTTCCAGCTAATGCTAACGATATAGCATGCTAAAGCTAGGCTCACGATATGCTAAAGCTAAAGCATTAGCTAACGTTAGACTGCGACGTTGGCTCAGAGGCCTTGGGTCTATTTATACAACGGTAAAATGGGTTGTTCTTTTATTGTCAGCTAATGTATTGTTACGCAGAGTAGTTTAAACGAACAAACTTGGTATAAAGGTTGCTCTCTAGCTAGCTAACTTGCTAGCATAGCCAGCTAACGTAATTAGCCTAGCTAGCTGGTGGTTGCTAGCTCACAGGGATCACATTATTCACCACAATTATAATGCTATTTGTCGACTCATGTGTTTAACTAACTTTTAATATTATCTGAATAACTATAGTTAGCTGCAGTTGGATTGAAAGTATGTGGTTAATGTGTTTGGTTGGTTGGTCATCTCCACATCAGTGTGTGTGTGTGTGTGTGTGTGTGTGTGCGCAATGCGACAGCTTTAGGTCGCCAATTAACTTAAATCTAGCTCTGTTCTAACTTACTGACATTATAACACTGAGGTAAAACAATAAGCATCATCAGGTCAATACAAATATGAACATACAGTATTGTTGATTATTATTAAATTTATTAGAGACGTCAATAACACAACGTTATACAACATTCTTGTGAATGTGCCAAAAGGTATTAACTCAGGTCTAATTCCGGGGCTTTTTCCACGTGTTAACCTCTGAAATATCATTATTAAAATAGTTAAATAATAATCAGTAAATGTAAAAGAGCTTGGGTGAAAGGATTACACAGAGTATTGATAAAAACAGACGTGCAGGGTTGACCTCTTCAATCTGTAAAAACTCATGCTTTGCAGTCCAATATTGTTCTGATTCACAGCACTTTATAGATAGATAGATAGATGGATAGTAACTTTGCTGATCCCGAGGGAAATTCAAGTTTCCAGCATTACAGTTCCATAGTGCAAAACATGTTAGTAAAAAAGTTAAAACTGTTAAAACTGAACATAGTGCAGGGTAACAGCTGTGATACATGACTATTAAAAAAGTGAATATAGTGCAGAAGAGACTGTTACAAATGATTGTACATTCTGGAGGAGATACCTAATATATTAGGCTGGATTTTGGTGAAATACATGTAAAATTATGACATTTCCATTTGGTGTAATGATGCAGCCATTAAAAAGTGTGTCCTATACGTTTGAATATTTCACTGAATGTAATCATTAAATGTTAATGAGGAGCTGAGGAAGAATACTCTCAGAAAGTGTGAAATAATGTGTTTCTTTCCAACCTTGAAGTAGAAAATTGGATGTGAAGGGGTGAAATTGCAAATCCAGCATAATGCTATTATTGTTGGTGTTTGGCTTTTGTATTTGTGACTAGCCTGCCAGAACAAAGTAATGCAGGGATCATGTTGAGAACGTTTACTAACAGCCTCTTTGCACTTCTTCTCAGGAACAGCAGTCATGTCCGACTTTATTGAGAGTGAGGCCGAGGAGTCAGAGGAGGAGTTCGCAGAGAAAGACCTAAAGCCTAAAAAGACCCAGAGGTTTATGGAGGAAGATGGTAAGATTTGAATAGTTCAGTCCTGGGTAGGGCTGTCCCAAATCCCATTTTTTGGGCTTTGAAGAGAAATATTAGAAGCTATCCAAAGCTTTGAAGCGTGGCGCGGTGCGAAGCAGCAGGCTGACATGTTCTTCTGTCTGTCTGTCTGTCTCCATCTCCCCCATTTCAGTGCCCGGGACAGCGCCACTGAGAATAACTAATAATAATTAATGTTGAATATGGATAATGAATAATGTTTTGGGATTATTCCTTATTTCATGGACTATTTGGGGATTTATACTTTAATATTACATACTTATATTAAAAAAAAAAAAAAAAGTATTCAAATACTGATTTGGAGGTCGATTACCATGGCGATGGTTGAAGCTTCGAAGCATTCGGGTCAGCCCTAGTTCTGGGTATGTGTGTCAGAGGTGGGGTTGTGTGACATGTGGACCACTTATCACTCATTTCTCAACAGATGAAGAGGAAGAAGAGAACACAGAGGACCAGGACGAGCGAGGGAATTTACGCGGACTCATTGATGATGGAGACGAGGAAGGGGAGGAAGAGGAGGAGGGGGGAGGAGGAGGAGGAGGAGGAGGAGGAGGAGGACGACGTGCAAGTGCAAGTGAAGCAGGGAGTGACTCAGAAGAAGAAGTGAGGCATCGACGTAAAAAGCGCAGTAAGTGCATCAGATGTTTTTAACGGGTTGCAGGTTGTGATTCGTTTATAGAAGTCATGGATGAAAAGGCTGCACAGGAGCTCTTCTACACCTCTCACTGTTTTAGCTGTTTCCATATTTCCATTACCCCTATATGGCTTGCAATAACAAAAACACAAAAAAATCATAAGGATTGTTTATGTCTGTATGTATGTTCTACCACTGCAATAATTGGAATATTTGTGTTTTGTAAAATGGCTTCTTACTTGTATTTACAATAGGAAGTTGGTGAAAAGGCCAAAACCATCACATTTACTGTTGTTGAGGTCTACGTACTCTGCTGTTGATGAATGTTGTCCGGGTTTAATGAGTCACGTGTCTGTTTGACAATGTCAGTGCTGTATCACTTGATCACTTCAGCAAATATATCCATTTTTATTTGGTAGCACCCCTCTCACCACTGATTGGCAAAGGAAGCCAAAACAATCTGTGAATGTGGACAACTGTGATACAGAGAGGAAAACAGAAAAGCTTGAAAAAGTAAAAGGCCATCAGATCATCTGATAATGATGTGTGACATATATATGTCGGCTGAAGAAACTGCAGTACACAAATGTCAAACTAGGTTTGAGGCAATTTAGTAGAGGTATCGCCATTACATAGTTTGTTGACCACTTACAAGTTGATTTTTCAACTGTAAAATGTCCCGTTAAGTATGTGTCTTTGTCACAATTATAAAAACAAACAAACAAATCCGAGGTATCAAGATTGTTTGTTTATGTTATGCGTTTGATTGTTTTTTAAATCGGACAATATCTGATTTTTTTTTAACTCCCATATATATCTCATAGTTCTGTAAAATACCAATAATTTTAGACACACAAACCTTTTGGATCAGGTCCTCATGGTGTACCTTGTCTGGCAGACATAATACAGTTGACCTCATATTGGGTTTTTTTTTCTCCAGGTAGTCAGCAGTGATTTCCCAATATATTACAGAATTGATTATTAAGGTGCCAATTAAAGATGTATCACCATTCTGTAATACTGCAGTTACCTTTTATAGTTATTTCGATGAGTTCTCTGGGACTTACTTTTGTACTGGACTGACAGTAGATTTTAAAGCGAGACGAAATACATTTCTGAATAATCAGAATAGACCTTAAACATATTTCTGGCATCTGTTTGGTGGTCAAGTTTATACAACAGGTTGCCTCCCGTTTTTCTGTGCTTTCAGCGCCACATGTTGTGGAGCCAGATGCACCCACATATTGGTTGCATTAACCTCGGCAGGTGGTGCTTGATGTTCGTTATCTGCTGGTGTGGTGTATAATCTTCCTTCATATTTTTGCTTTCTCATTATCAAAGAAAGTGAATGGGCTGCTTAAGCTACATTTACCTGCGTTGAACCCAGTAATGAATAGATAATTGCCTGCATTAGCTATGCAGACTGAAAATGTGGACTCTGAGTCATTGTTGTATAAAAGTGCCAAATATTTATTTATTTATTTATGTTTATAAAATTATGTCTAAATTGATTTTTTTCCCCATCCCTTTACCTCAACATTTAATTTTCTCAACAAATAATCATGTGTATCACACGTAACAACAAAAGCACATCTTTACAGTGGTAGATGTTGTTTCCTCTGACTGAGACTTTTCGTTTTTTCAGATTATGACGACTACCTGGATGACGATGATCTGGACCTAATTGAGGAGAACTTGGGTGTAAAAGTGAAAAGGAGGGTAAGAATAGTTTCTCATCACTACTTTCTCTGCAGTAACTGCATACAATTTTACCTTTTCACATTTTTGTACGCTTGAAAAAGTTTAAGCTAGCAGTGCTGATGCTGTACCTGTCTGGTGTCACAGAAGAAGAAATACGACCGTGTAAAAACACTTGACGACGATGAAGAAGATGATGATGAGAAGGACTTGATCGCAGATGAGATCTTTCATGGCGATGCAGATGGCGAGCTGGAGGACGGCGAGGCTGTTGATGAGCCTCTCCACCATGCAGATGACGACGAAGAAGGAGAGGACGAGGAGTCAGGTAGGCCAGGAATAAGGGATTTTTAGATCTGTCTTGGAGTATCTAAAAAAAAGAATTAATAGAGAAAAAACAGTAATGTAAACTCAGTCCCACACGTTTTTCTAAATGATGTGGTATAGAATTGATTTGTTTTTAAATGTGTGCCTTTGTCCCACAGATATAGACGATTTTATTGTGGATGATGACGGCCAACCCATCACCAAAAAGAGGGGCAAGAAGTTCTCAGGATACACAGACGCGTGAGTGTCGTAGTTTATACAGCAAATCTATCCTTTAAAAGATTTATCATTAGTAGGGCAAGAAGCTTATTCATATATATTTGGTAGCAACGAGACGATAAACACAAAATGGCAAGCTGCTTTAAGACATGAGTGATGTGAAACAGCTTCTTCTCCTCTTCGCTGTCCATCCTTTCCACAGAGCCCTCCAGGAGGCCCAAGAGATTTTCGGTGGAGACTTTGACTTTGCTGACTTTGACGCAGACGCATACGACCAAGGTGAGGAGGAGGAAGAGGACCAGGATGAAGAGGGCTGGGACCGACCCAAGAAGCAGACTAAGAGGAGGCAAGGGAGGAAGAGCATCTTTGAGATCTACGAGCCCAGCGAGCTGGAAAGTAGTCACATGACTGACCAGGACAATGAGATCCGCTCTACGGACATGCCAGAGAGGTTCCAGGTGTGTTTGTCAGTCATTTTTGATGCTGAGAGAGTTGATGCACTATTGTTACATTCTTATACGGACGATACAGGTTTGTTATGACTGCTCTCTCAGGTTTATGCCTTGACATATTATGACTTATTTATTCTGTGTTTGCCTGATGTTGTATTTTTGATTGCCTGTTTTCCTGACTCTGTTCTCCATCTTATAGTTACGATCGATCCCTGTTAAACCTGCTGAGGATGATGAGCTGGAAGAGGAAGCAGAGTGGATCTTCAGGCATGGCTTCTCCACTCTTACTATCTCCATGCAGGTATGACTTTTGCCATACACATTCAAGAAAAAGCACGCACAAAGAATGCAAAGAACTTTCTTGGCTTTTCAGTCATGATACCTACTTTATGTTTTTTTTTCTGTGCCTTAAACAGGAGAGCACAGATTATCTAGACAGGGGGACAACCACAAACTTCAGCAGGAAAGGCCCCAGCACAATTGCCAAGATCAAAGAGGCCCTCAATTTCATGAGGAATCAACAATTTGAGGTACAGTGAGCTCACCTTACCCATCTGAGGGATTTCCTTCATCTGTTTTCTTTGTTTGTGGTTAATTTTCTCTAAAAAAAACAATAGCATGTCTGTTAAAGGACTAGTGTGTAACAATTGGGGGGATCTATTGGCAGAAATGGAATATAATATTAATAAGTATGTCTTCCTTAGTGTATAATCACCCCATAATAAGAATTGTTGTGTTTTCGTTACCTTAGAATGAGACGTTTATATCTACATAAGGAACAAGTCCTCTCCACGGAGTCCACCATGTTGCACCGCCATGTTTCTACAGTAGCCCAGAACAGACAAACCAAACATTGTTAACTTTTCCTGATTGGGCCGCAGTCGATAATGTTACTCGCTCCCGTCACTGCCGCTCTCTCTCTCTCTCTCTCTCTCGCTTCACCACTCACTTCCCATTTACACACACACTCTACGCACTCTACTCTTACAACAACTGGCTCTAGAGAGGGCCGTTCACATTTTTGCGTTGGCCACCGTAGCAATCCTACACGCTTGGCACACGAGAGAAGTTGTAATCTGCAACCTCACCGCTAGATACCGCCATATCTTACACACTGTTCCTTAAAGAAAGGATGCAAAATCTGACATTGTCGTAAAGAACCAGTTTTATTGTGTTCTTTTTTCCAGGTCCCATTCATAGCTTTCTACAGGAAAGAATATGTGGAGCCAGAGCTAAACATCAATGATCTGTGGAAGGTGTGGCAGTGGGATGAAAAGGTAAAAGCCATTGTTGGGAGTCAGTATGAAAGGGTGAATCTTCTGGATGCACAGCCAATCCTATAATAATCACTTCTAAGATTAATTAAACATGGTTTTAAATCATTAGCTATCATTGGCTTTCATCAACTTGGCGTACGTATGCCACTTCTGGTTTCTCGACTTAAACATTTTCATCCACCAGTGGACTCAGCTGAAGACCCGGAAGCAGAACCTGACCCGTCTGTTTCGGAAGATGCAGTCGTACCAGTTTGAGCAGATCTCAGCCGACCCTGACAAACCTTTGGCTGACGGCATCCGTCCTCTGGACACCGCTGACATGGAGAGGTACGTCGAGGGCTGAAGCTGAAAAAGCTCATCTCTTATTATATGTATTGTATTTGGTTGTGACTGCACTAAGCAAGGAATAATTGCAGGAAACTAAAGTGATACATGGTGATTGATGATCAACAGCTCCTTTTTCTGTCCCATTCAAACCTATTTTTATCATTTTCTATAGGCTTAAAGATGTGCAGACTCTTGAAGAGCTGGGCGACGTATACAACCATTTTCTGCTCTACTATGGCCGAGACATCCCCAAGATGCAGAATACTGCCAAGTCCAGTAAGAAGAGGCTCAAGAAGATCAAAGAAGTGACAGAGGATGGTAAGATGGATGCATCCATTTCATTAGATGATGATGGACGGATACTTTTGAATTGATAAGTTCTAATTGAAACCAATTTTTAGTTTTGAGTGTTTTGCCTTATTTTAACAATTTGCTACATGACTGATTTTGATGGCTGCCTCTTTAGGTGAAGAAGAGGAGTTGGAGGTAGAAGAAGAAGAAGAACAGAAAGGACCTGACCTCAAGCTTGCTTCTCGTAGAGATATGTACAGCATCTGTCAGAGCGTAGGACTTGGTTAGTTTCCCTTTTTACCTTTATATTTTCTATGTATACGGTATATATTTTGTTTTTTCCCTAGCTTGATAGCACTTCAACTTCTTTTTCTGTGTCTCCCTTACTGCAGATGGCTTGGCTAAAAAGTTTGGGTTAACTCCAGAGCAGTTTGGAGAAAATTTGAGAGACAGTTACCAGCGTCACGAGACGGAGCAGTTCCCGGCTGAGCCTGTAGAGCTGGCCAAAGATTATGTCTGCAGTCAGTTCAGCAATCCTGAGGCCGTGCTGGAAGGAACCAGGTACATGGTGGCCATGCAGCTCGCCCGTGAACCTCTGGTCAGACATGTTCTCCGACAGACCTTTCAGGAGAGGGCCAAGATCAACATTAAGCCGACAAAGAAGGGCAAAAAGGTATGAGCGCATGTAATCGCAGACATTTGGAAAACAAAAAAAATCACACATATGATCCTAAACAGAAAGCTACTACTGAGTACCATTCTTAACATGCGTTGCCATTTGCTTATTTCCTGTAGGAGGTAGACGAGGCTCATTTTGCCTACTCCTTCAAGTATCTTAAGAACAAGCCTGTAAAAGAGCTGAATGGGGATCAGTTCTTGAAGATGTGCCTGGCAGAGGAGGAGGGGCTGCTTTCCATTGACATCTGTATAGACCTAATAGGGGTCAAAGGGTAAGCACAGTGACAATACTGACAGCCAAAAACTGAAATGGAAAAAGATCTGTTCAATGACGTTGGTTGGCTTCACTCATAGTAGTTCATTGAGTTTTTGTTTTGTTTTTTACTTTACTCCCTTGATATTTGCCTCACGGACGGCTGCTTTCCGCCTGGATATCTGAGGCTGATGCTGCGTGCACATTGAAATCATGACGGGAAAAAAAGAGGGTCATTTTCTCTGAATAAAAAAAAAAAAAGCGCACTGGGAAAGCACCTGTGGTTGAAGCTGCCCTCGTCAAGTAGATTGATAATGCCTCGTCACATAATGCCCCCAAAGTGAAACTTTGCCGATCCTCAACCGACTCTGCGGCACACATGCAGACCGGCGCCCGTCTCCCTCTATGCCGCTACCGGGTGAGAGAACGAGGAGCCCCGGCAAAGGGGCGCCGTTCTGCATGCATGCTCGTGCTGCAGAGCCTGCCAAAAACGGCAATGCCTCACCCTTGGTGAGGGAAAAGGCAGAAGACTTGGCAGCAAGCCAGTAAAAAGCAAAGCGGTCCGTTTCATTACTTTGTATTAATGTAATAAATAAACAATTGTCAATTAGATAATAATCTGCATGAGAAATGATGCACAACAAAAAAAAATTTGGTTATAATAATAATAATCATCTTCTTAGAGTGATCAATTTGACCTGGACATACGTGATCACTATAAGCGGTTTCCACTGTATACTATATGTTTATTCATGATTAAAGGCAGACCAAGGTGGCTGGCCACTCTCATTAAGTCAGTCTTAATCAACCAGATGGAGGAAATCATAAATATACAAACATCCCGAGCTCTTATCATTCTTGTCAGTTTTGTTGTTCATGCACACTTCCTTGGTAGTAGGACATTTACCAAGCACAGGATGTGATGTGACTAACTGTTGTGACGCTGTTTTAGCATCTGTATAAGAAACCTTGCTTGGATGTTGGGAGAAAAGAAGGGTTGATAAGTAGGATAGGTCCCCCGAGTTTCTTTTCTTTTTAAGCTGCAGCTTATCTTTTTATCCACATCGTTGTCAGTAGAGCGTGGGGCTTTTGAATTATGACTGTGGTAATATTAAAGCGCTCCTTTCTGTCTCCGCTTCTCTCTTTGTCCTCCCTCTGCTTGTCCTCAGGTATGCTGGGGACCAGACGTACTTTGATGAGATCAAACAGTTCTACTACAGGGACGAGTTCAGTCACCAGGTGCAGGAGTGGAACAGGCAGCGAACTTTAGCCATAGAGAGAGCTCTCACTCAGTTCCTCTACCCTCAGATGGCCAAGGAGCTCAAGAGCAAACTGATCACTGAGGCCAAAGAGAGCATCGTCAGGGTAATTTCTCATGATACCTGTCACCATTTATTTTAATATTACATTATTGTATCAGTGTTGCGCACAGAAAGTTAACACAGCAAACTCCTAACAAGGGATATCACGATACCAGAAATTTAGTAGTCGATACCAATACCAGCGAAATTCCACGATTCTTGATACCAATTCGATACCACGGTAAAAAAAACAAAAGTAAAACAATAAATCTTATGTACTTCAACATCCACTCCTTTATTACCGTTTACATACTGGTTTTTGTTAGGAAGTTAAAGAGGTCATAATACCCTCCCTACTATCTTTTTATGTTGCTGTGAAAACATCTCCTTCAAATAACTTTATTTTTATTTTCTCTCCAAAAAACTACATTTTATAGGATTATATTTCAACACATCATGATAACGTTACAATTTACTTTTGCACAATACAAATTTTTACTGAATGGAGCCTGAACACATCATAATGTAAATCAAAGGCACCTCCCGTGTTGAAATCGGCAGGACGAGAGATAGTTAGCGTTAGCTGTTAGCAGCTGGTAGGCAGCACAGTCCTGCACAGAGCTAACCGCTTTCGTTAACTAGCTCTCCTGCCGATTTCAACACAGAGTTGTTGTTCACAATGTAGCATTATCAGGGAAAAAATGGGGTGCATCCCCTGGACGCGTCAATAGTGAGATTATTGCGTCCCAAACACTTTTTCTTTCGTACCTGGGAAGACGGGACGCCTTTAGTCTCGAGCCCTGACGGTACCTACGGTACTGTAAAGAAAACACTACTGTCATGTTTTCAGAATTTTGGCATTGACTTGGTACCAAAGTATCTGTTCTCGTGACATCCCTACTCCTAACACATTCATCATGTCTGTAAAATTATAGAGCAAAATTGTTAAACAATGTATGTTTGATTAGTGTTTTAACCATAGAACTGATTATGAACTCTCTGCTGTTCTCCGTTTCTCCTCGTAGTCCTGCTGCCGTCGCTTGTATAACTGGCTCAAGGTGGCTCCTTACCGACCAGATCAGCAGGTTGAGGAAGACGATGATCTGATGGATGAGAGTCAGGGCAAAGGCATCCGGGTGCTGGGTGTAGCCTATGCGCCCAGCAGGTATGTACCCAATAGTTTTTTTCTTCCGCTATATCAGCTACAATTTATGGTATTAACAATAGAGTACTCACTTTTAAATGTGGGAGATATACTGCAGGTTTGAATTGCAACTATATAAGACCAAGCAATGTTTGCTGCATAAAAGACAAAATAGTTTCTTACTTACAAACTTTGCTCCAACAGAGATACACCAGTTTTCTGTGCTCTGATCAACGGGGAAGGGGAGGTGGTCGACTTCTTGCGTCTGCCCTACTTCATGAAGAGGAGGAACGCCTTCAGGGAGGATGAGAGAGAGAAGAAGGTACAAGCAGAGAACACAAATGTGCTTCTGTGCAGTCAACAGATGCTCTTGTTAAAGGATGCATCTTTGAGATGATCACTCATTTGTGTGTGTTATCTTCAGGCCCACGACATTGAAAATCTCAAGAGGTTTCTGTCTGGCAAGAAACCTCATGTCGTAGCAGTCGCTGGGGAAAGCCGGTAAATATTTGATTTCTTTCTGCATGCGCTGGAAAGATACATGTAGACATTTTGAACAGCATTAAGTTATCATGGAGTTGATGTTGAAATGTTAAAAACATGCCACGTGTGTGCAGAGATGCTCAGATGATCATGGAGGACATCAAGAGGACTATCAGCGAGCTTGAGCAAGAGTCCTCTCTGCCCGCTGTCGGAGTTGAACTTGTTGACAATGAGTTGGCCACACTGTACATGAACAGCAAGAGGTCTGAGGTAAATGCTCAACACCTCACTGTATCTTCATCATACACACACCAGTGGTGTCACTCTTCGACTATGGCAGTTAACCACAGCAAGTTCGCTAACTGGTGGATCCAAGATGTGGCCCGATTGCTGCTCATTTTCTCCTGACCCTCTGCTTTCTCTCTGTGCAGATTGATTTTAGGGATTACCCTCCATTGCTGCGACAGGCTGTGTCGATTGCCAGGAAGATCCAGGATCCCCTGATGGAGTACGCTCAGGTTTGCAGCTCTGATGATGATATTCTCTGCCTCAAACTACACCCACTGCAGGTGAGACATTGAAGGAATGGTGGATTTATGTTGTTTTTATCTCTATCTATATAGTTATTGTTATATATTGTTGAAGTATGCTTTCTTTAAAATGTATCACGGCCAGATTTACGGCATTTCCTGTGACATCACTGACTAATTGAATTATTTTAGTGCAATGATACGATTTGAAATTTGTTGGGGGTCTGATTTTTCAGGGTTGTTGGTTGTTACCAAGGTTTATGCTAGCTACACGTATGGTGTTGTTTCTGGTCGTCGAGAGAGTTAAAAAAATTTCCACTTTGGGTAAAACTCCACAAGTAATTTGCAAAAAAAAAAGTTGCAATAATACCGCATATCGGGCTGTTGAGCCAATCATTATCACCGCAGGGGAAATTCCTTCACCACGACAGCCCTAGTGACGCTCTGCTTCTCCAAACTTTTGAACATCAGTAACAGCAATTAAAAGTAGATGCTGTAGATATAAAATGAAGCATGATTCTGCAGCTGCAACCATGTGAAACCGTTTCTTTTTCTTTTTTGCCTCACCATCTTTCTCAGGAACATGTGGTGAAGGAAGATTTGCTCTGTGCTCTTTACTGTGAATTCATCAACCGTGTCAATGAGGTTGGAGTGGATGTGAACCGGTCCATAGCCCATCCTCACACTCAGAGCCTGGTCCAGTATGTCTGTGGTCTGGGACCAAGAAAGGGCTCCCACCTGCTCAAGGTATGTTTTTGTGCTGCTGTGTCATATATGAACGTATAGCACCTTTTCTGCTGACCTGATAATCGTCATGGTCCTTGTATTTGTGCAGATTTTGAAACAGAACAACACTCGTCTGGAGAACAGAACCCAGCTGGTCACCATGTGTCACATGGGACCCAAAGTTTTTATCAACTGTGCCGGTTTCATTAAGATCGACACCGCATCGCTTGGGGACAGGTTGGTACCTTGTATAGCAGTCTGTTACACGCCATCTAGATGTTTCCCATAGGGCTAATTCTACCATTGTCAGACAAGGCTGTGATCTACCATTCAGCCTGTTGTGAGCTTATTCCAAATCAGCATTGGTCTTTCTTCTCTCAAACCTTTCACACAGTACCGACTCCTACATTGAGGTTCTGGATGGATCTCGTGTCCACCCTGAGACGTACGAGTGGGCTCGCAAGATGGCTGTGGACGCCCTCGAGTATGATGAGTCGGCAGAAGATGCCAACCCAGCTGGAGCTCTGGAGGAGATTTTGGAAAATCCAGAACGTCTCAAAGATCTGGACCTGGATGCCTTCGCTGAAGAGCTTGAGAGACAGGTCAGTGTGTGTGTTGTGGCTTTTTGAGCAGCTTGGAAAAAATATACTACAGTGCAAACTAGGGCTGCCAACGAATTTTCTAAATTTGAATCTATATATTGAAATTGTTAAAAACAAAAACAGACATTTGTATATGAAAATTAATGTTTGATTGTGAAAAAAAAGCAGCACTGTCTGCCTCGCGCACACTGAATGCACTGCGGGAGTCACACAAAGTCTCTTTCATTAACTGAAAATGAAATGTAACGTCAGGTCAAGCTGAACGAGGAATAATTCAACAACAACCGTAATGATGGCAGAGAACTCGGCCACAGAGAGCGCGACACTGTGTCCTAACAGCAAGCGTTACCTATCAGCTATGCGCTCCAGATCAGACTGGAGATGTAACCACTTAAAAGATGGATGATACTACTACTCTCCCTATTTGTGTACTTTTTAAACAGAAACACATGTTTTATATTGTAATATTTACTGTAAATGACATACAATACAACCAACAACAAGTAGGAAACTTTCAGGTGATCTTCCTGCAGTCAACTGCTTCCTAATTTAAGTTTTTTAGTTTTTAACGTCACAAATCAGCTGTCCCTTCGTCCGTTGCAGTGCTTTCAAAGTGAGCGACAGGAAAAAATAAAAACAGGGCATCAGGCAAAAGTTATGCCCAAAACAACGCGGTGCAGCGTCACTCGCCGCCAGTTAGGACACGGTGTCATGGACATAATGTGCAAAAATAGTTCTTTAGATCTTCTTTAGAACAAAATATTAATTTTTGGCCAATTTTGACAGCCCTACTTCAGAATACTAATTATATCTTGTTCAGACGAAGAGACATGTCAGACACCACTGTATGTTTCGGGAACCTGTAAAGCCAGAAGAAACTTCAGCCATGTTTCACGTCCACCCACCTTTCAAAAATATTTATCATCATTCTTGTTTTCTTCTTTGTTTTGTCCATGTAGGGTTACGGCAACAAGGGGATTACTCTGTATGATATCCGTGCAGAGCTGAGCTGCAGGTACAAAGACCTGAGAGTTGCCTACAGAGTCCCCAACACTGAGGAGGTCTTCAACCTGCTCACCAAGGAGACACCAGAGACCTTTTATATTGGTAATATACACTGCACTGAAGTACACATATGTATCTGTTGAATTAAACTTCACCAAAGATCAATAATAGATTAGCATTAGATTAATGCTAATTGCCATTAGCATTAAGAAGTTGGTGCGGTAGTCATAGCATGTGACTTGTTCAAAGGAGTGATGTTGCTGAATTACCAGTCACAGTAGAAATGCAGCTCCATCGGCTGGTGTGGTTGATGTTTTTTCCTCCTTTTCTTCCAGGTAAACTGATCACCAGTATAGTAACTGGTATTGCTCACCGGCGGCCTCAGGGAGAGAGCTACGACCAGGCCATCCGTAACGATAATACAGGGCTGTGGCAGTGTCCCTTCTGCCAGCAGGACAACTTCCCTGAACTCAGCGAGGTACCAGTTTCTTGTTTTCTTCTTTTAACAACTTAGTGGTAGAAAACAGCTGAGAGTCTGACATCTAAACATCATCTTGTTTTGTTTTGTGTCCCTGCTTTAGGTGTGGAATCACTTTGACAGCGGCTCGTGTCCAGGTCAGGCTATCGGGGTGCGGTCCAGATTAGATAACGGCGTCCAAGGATTCATTCCCACCAAGTTTCTCAGTGACAAAGTGGTCAAACACCCTGAGGAGAGGGTCAAGGTGAGGCGCTGTTTGTTTTTGTCATCGTTTGTTGTGCTTTGCTGACGTTTTTTAATTTTTTTTTCTTTTGTTAATGTCAACATATGAATGTGTGAGTTTTCAGTGGTGCCAGTTGCACTACCTAATCCTGACAGATTTCTGCCTATTTCTATGTTCTTCTTCTTTCCTTCTATTGTGGCCGGCCGTATAACACTTGATTGTTCCTCTTCCTTCAGGTGGGCATGACGGTTCACTGCCGCATCATGAAAATCGACATTGAGAAATTCAGCGTCGACCTCACATGCCGCACCTCGGATTTGATGGACAAAGCCAATGAGTGGAAGCTCCCCAAGGACACCTACTATGACTTTGACACAGAGTCCGAAGACCAAAAACAGGAGGAAGAGCTCAAAAAGAAACAACAGCGAACACGTTAGTATAATAACAGGATTAATAAAAAAGTAGTGTGAATCAAAATAGCAAATAAAACGGCACACTGTTCTACTTTTTGGAATTGTTTCCTCATATTAGACTTTGTTTACTTAACATTTACTTCCACATCACTGTCCTTATACTGTTTGTCTGTCCTTTGCTTTCCCTCTGTCTCTCCAGCATATATAAAGCGTGTGATCGCCCACCCCAACTTCCACAATATCAGTTTCAACCAGGCAGAGAAAATGATGGAGACCCTGGACCAGGGAGACTTGATCATCAGACCCAGCAGCAAGGGAGAGAACCACCTCACGGTTACCTGGAAAGTAAGAAACCGATAGAGAGGTACAACACGTAGCAGTAGCACAACATATTCCAGTCTGACTCTGTGTGATGTTTTGTAGGTGGCTGATGGCATCTACCAGCATGTGGATGTGAGGGAAGAAGGCAAAGAGAACGCATTCAGCTTAGGGCACACTCTCTGGATCAACAGTGAAGTAAGTTGTCATGATCTGGTGTTTCATAATCAAACCTGCAGAACATGTATTGTGAAACATCAGTGTTGTTGTGGCTGCTGCATGTTCTTAAAAAAGTCTTTTGAATTCTCTGCAGGAGTTTGAAGATCTGGATGAGATCACAGCTCGGTACATTCAGCCAATGGCATCATTCGCCCGGGATCTACTGGGGCATAAGTACTTCCAGGATGGCCTCTGGGGGAACAAGGAGGTATATACTGATTTACAATAATATCATTCTCACTATGGGATTATAACTCAACAACTCATCTCATTCTGCTGCCTGTTTTTGCCACAAGCTGCACCTCATACTCCTTATGTCTTGTTCTCTCTCTAATAGAAAATGGAGGAGTTATTGCTCAAGACAAAGAGGGAGAAGCCGACTTTTATTCCTTACTTTCTGTCGGCATGTAAAGATCTGCCAGGAAAATTCATACTGGGCTACCAGCCTCGAGGAAAACCACGGTGAGCAGAAATGTTTTGTCTCCTCTGTTTCCCGATTATTCACTGCAATGATGATTTCAGTGGAAGCTGATTTAAAACGGAATTGTTGATGTTGCTTTTCCTCAAAGCAGCTCAACCTCACTTTAACCCTAAGAGACCAACTTAGACCCATTTTTGTCTTTGTTTTAGGGTGGTACAGGGGGTCTTTTGGGGTAGATAAAAAGTCAACAGTATACGTCACATAGGAGTGGTGTACATCATCTGAAAGCTGAGAACCTGAAGATTAATTTGACATGCAGCTCAGCTCTGTGTGTCAACTTGTTCTAGTCATGAATCAGAAATAAACATGAAATAACAAATCAATTAATTAAAATACATTTTGAGAGTGTATAAGGGCTAAGAACATTTTGGTGCTAAATTTAACCATTTTCTACCACTCGAGAATTGATGAAAAATGATCAAAAATCCCTCCAAAATACAACATTAAGACACGAAGACCTTGAGGAACACCATCGAGAAAGTCATGCTGTGATTTGGAATCAAAAACTTTGGCCTTGCCAGATTTTCCTTGCCAAAATTTAGTCAAACTTTGGAGCGTTATTTAGCCTCCTTTTTCCCGACAAGCTAACATGACATGGGCACAGTAAAGTCGGATCCCACTGGTCCCCACAGAGACCACAGAAACAGCAGACGATGCCATTCAGTGCTCTAAATATGAATCACATTGGCATATGGTTACATGGTAAAGTCCATAGCTGCTGCAGAGGCTCAGTCATACTTGTGCCAAATTCACTTCACCACTCTCCCACACAGCTGCTTCACTGCCAAGACATTTTTTCTTAGACGTTTACGTGTTCGATTGACAACAAGGTTTACATACGAGTAGAACTGAATGCCGTCTTTTTTGTGTCTAGGGTTGAGTATGTGACCATCACCCCGGATGGCTTCCGCTACCGTTCACAGATATTTCCTACAGTGAACGGACTATTCCGTTGGTTTAAGGACCATTACCAAGAGCCTGTGCCAGGTACGGAAGCACTACACCTCATGTTTATTGTATATATTACGACAGCTGAAGGATATTGTGGGTTATTATCTAACATTTTTTCCTCTGTCAAAGGCATCACTCCCACCAACAGCAGCCGAACAAGGACACCTGCCTCGCTGAACGCCACCCCGGCCAATATCAACATCGCCGGTGAGTCCCGCTCCGTTCCACACACACAAATCTACATTTTCAGCACGAGTGGAGTTGTAGCACTATTTCCTAATGTGTTCCTTCCTCCCTAGACTTGACGCGAGCTGTCAACGCCCTCCCACGCAACATGACCTCTCAGATGTTCAGTGCCATCGCCGCAGTCACGGGCCAAGGCCAGGGCCAGAACCCCAACACCACCCCCGCACAGTGGGGCTCCAGCCAGTACGGCTACGGTGGCAGCACAGGAGGAGGAGGAGGGAGCTCCTCTGCTTATCATGTGAGTGCAGCATTTCATGTTTATCTACTGTGGAAGGAAAGAGGTTGTTTTTGGAGATGACTGACCTAACATTCACTTCATAAGGTCTTATAAATGATACAAAATACAGATACATCAGGTCTCGTGATAATGGTTTGTGAAGATGCAGTTCAGAAAACACCAAACCAGCTGATCTGATGACCTGTCCTGCACATTCATGAGCCTAATATTTTCAGTTTTTTTACTCGAGTCTGAAAATATATTGCATGTTTTACTAAATGTGATTCCTTTCTTTTTTTAAGTACTTTATTAATCCCTTGTTTGATTTCAGTTGGACCACTTCATGAGTCCCTACTTATACTAGTAGAATATATATTGACTTTTCTCAGGTAACTCCTCATCACCAGTACTTCTTCCTCTGCAGGTATTTGCCACACCTCAGCAGCCCATGGCGACGCCCATGATGACGCCCAGCTACTCCTACACCACGCCGAGCCAGCAGGCCCTGGGCACGCCGCAGTACACCGGCACCACCCCGCAATCCTCGCACTCTCAAACACACGGCCCCCCACACGGAAGCCACGTGTCACACCACGGCCATCACGGCCATCACAGCAGTCACCACGGCCACGCTTCAAGCACGCCGTCACCCTCCACCTCATCCAGAGGACGGACGCCACAGCAGCAGCAGCCGCCGACGCCAAAGTAAGTACAAGGGGGAAGATGCGTGGGCAACCTGATGTACTCCAAACATGCGTTTCCTGAAAAAGCATGCTGGTTTAATTGAAGTTAGTGTGATCAACTACTGTTACACTTTTTTATGCTGTCGTGTTTTCGGGTTGTCTGTCCGTATGTTTGTTAGTCTGTCCCATTCTCGTAAGCATGATATCTCAGGAACGCCTGGAAGAATTTCTTCAAATTTGGCACAAACGTCCACCTGGACTCAAGGATGAACGGATTCGATTTTAGTGGTCAAAGGTCACTGTGACTTTACGTTCGTCCCATTGTGAACGCGATAGCTCAGGAACTCCTGGAGGGAATTTCATTACATCTGGCACAGACATCCACTTGGACTCAAGTATGAACTGATTAGAATTTGGCGGTCAAAAGTCAACGTCACTGTGACCTCATAAAACATATATTTGGCCAACTCAAGAATTTATATGTTCCGATACCATTTTTTCCTTCCCGATACCGACTCTGATACCTGAACTTGTGGTATCAGCTGATACTGAGTACCAATCCTTTACTGGCGTAATAAAATATTAAATAGTTAAAATATTATTATTATTATTATTTAACAGCTGTTTACTGACCATATATGGATGTGATATGATTACTATCTTTGTTGTATGGCCTGGCTCAGGTTAATCTATTTTGCAGTAAATCAGCCAGTTGTTGAATTAAATCAATGAGTGGTTGTTTTTCTGCCGTTAGATGGTGCTAAACACCACAATCTGCATCATTTTAAAGCTCAGCAGCAGCCCACCATTCAGTCTGTCTCTGTCTTTGACTATAACACCTCCCCCTCTGTCCTCCCTCCTTGCAGGGCCAGCGGCAGCAACGCCTCTGCAGTGGACTGGGGCAAGATGGCGGAACAGTGGCTGAAGGAGAAAGAGGCGGAGGGGCGTAAGAAAACCCAGAGGATGACGCCACGGCCGTCGCCCAGCCCCATGATTGAGAGCACACCCATGTCCATCGCCGGAGACGCCACACCCCTGCTGGACGAAATGGACCGATAGGACACAGAGGGGGGCGTTGCCAAACCCCCCACCCCCCCACCCACCCAACTCCATCCTCTGTACTGCTTCTTCATCTGGATAACCCTCCACCTTTTGTCTCTCCCACAACCCATCAGCCATTTCATCCAGCTGGCGTTGGAGCCCAGTCCACCCAGCTGACTGTCCATTCATTCTCACTTCCTGATATTGTAGCTGCAGTTTATCAGTCCGCTATCATGGTTCATCTCACCTCCTTCCTCTTGTCTTCCTGTACATCCATTTCATCCCAGATGTGTCACCTCCTGACCTCCAGCCAGCTCCTCTGGCTGCTTAGTATTTTGTACAGTCAGATTAACACTGTATATGTCACGCAGAAAGTCAGTACAATGGCAAAAAAAAGAAACTTGAAAATATCAGACAGCAGTTACATATAGGATATGGACCTACACAGACAATGTCAGACAAGCTGTCCTACTTTCTTTATTTTTGCGATTGGTTTTTAGTTTGATCCATGAATGGTTTTTTGACAGAAGGGCAAAGTTACAGTTCCCAGAATCCACTTTCCCTACTTTACGGTTGGTGGATTTTTGCGAACGGTCGCCAAAACGAGCGCTTTGCCAAGCCAATCAGGAAAGTTAATTTTTGTATGGAATGCGTCAGAATGAATAAAGACTGTTTTTTTTCTGTTTGAACCTAAAGCCTCCGCTCTTCACATCTGTCAAAACAAACCTGCGACCTGTACAGACACACACACGCACGCCGAGCGTGAAGGTTGAGGCTGATTTATCAAAATGAATTCAAGGAGAAACCTTCATGTCAGCTTGAGTTTCTCTCAAACATGCTGTATTATGATTAGCTGACTATGTATTTTGGCTCCTGTAGATAGCCTCTATTGTATTGTTGACTATCTGAGAATACTGTGTGGATTAACGAAGTGCCACGTTAGAGGTAACAGTGGATGCTTGCGATGACTTCATCTGCGTTTATGCAAGGCTGCTTCGGTAAGTGGAAATACCTCGTCACGTCGGTGCTGGAGGGTAATTTTTTAAACTCAAATTGAAATGTCTTTAATGTTAAGTGAGTATTTCACATTTGACATTTGGGGTATGATGTTTGCCACCTTGCAGGATGTGATCTCCTGATGCACCGCTGCTGCAGTTCAGACAGTATCAACATTAAAATTAAGATGGTTCACTGGAGGAGTTCAGATTTCTCTAACACTATCAGCAGAAGCTACTATCACACTGCGTTTATATCCCTAACTCTGTATAATAACTGCACGCAGCTATTTCAGTAGAATGAATATATTGTTGTAAAAAAAACACATTGAATCTCTTTTGTGATCGTCGTACGGCCGCTTTAAGCCACTCTGCATCCCTCTTGACTTACGCATTCAGTTATTTTTGTTGTTGTTGCTGTGCCTCTGTGCTACAGTACAAACAAGCAGCGCTGGTATTCAATGGTGTGCTTCATTTTGCGGTGTGCAAAGTATCATGGTCCCCATCATATGGTTTTAAATAATTATGGTTTTTGAGTACTTGGTTTTACGTCTCTTACCAGATTAAGATATTGCATCTTTCTCAGCGAAAAGCTGTGATTGGTTCTTGGCGGTAGTTGGTGATAGAGGAGAAATGATGTCTCTGGCACTGCTGATGACCTTTTCTACCTGTGATCCCTTTAATAAAAAGTGTTCATATTAAACCCCAGAGTCTTGTTCATGGCAGTCTGGACATGTGATGTACATATAAGTGTGTGTGTTCCTTCACAGTAGAAATGTGATTAGCTGGGGAACAGAATGTGAAGAACTTCCCCTCACGGTTTGTTTACGCCATCTTTGCTTTTCTATTTCAAGAGAGAGACAACACAGTGATCAAAACCAATTTATTTTACAAGTTCATAATCAATTAGCTGTAATAAAATCTGTGTTAAATAGGAGACGAGAGAACATGCACAGACTAATGGAAGATTTCTTCCTCCCATCTGACTTTAACTGAGTGAGGGAATCAATTAGCTTCAGATGTAACTTCCTGTTTGTTTGCGTCCCTGCAAAACAATCCCTCCATTTTCATGACAACCCTGATGTCAGAGGAGAGAGATGCGTTGTGGGTATGACTGCGGTCATGGGAGCCGGCGTATGCATCACATTAGCAGCACAGACACATGACAGGAGGACCAGTGAGGAAGCCAAAAAAAAAATCAACACAAGTCTGGTGCTGATATTTTCTCCCATGTGTGAGAAAAATGTTGCTTCAGACAGTCGCGTGTTTATAAAAGCAGATGTAGTTTCATAAAAGATCTACTAGAGAATAATCTTCCTTCTTTTAAAATAAATGTTAAGCATCTCACAAAGCTTTATTTGTTGTAACCCCGACCAGCAGTACAAACATTCCAGAGAGGACTTCCTGTTGTTTACAGCCTCAACTTAGAATTCATTATGTACAACGTCCTCTCAGACCATTTGCAGAACAACACAAATACGACATGATTTAGTTGACATCGGGTCTATTCATGGTATCCACACTGAGCATGCTGAGTCCATGTATCCGTTTAATTTCCCCTTCATTGTGCCATTTAGTGTTGCTGTGTAGTCAGAGGAACAGTGCATGCAGGCGGCCATTCTCTCTCCTCAGCAGCAGTTGGATTTCCTCTTTCTGGGTTTGTGATCGGCCTCTGTGCTGTCTGTGAGTCCTGTGTGAAGCAAATACAACACCTTTTACATTTTTTGGCTTTCAGATGATCAATGTGAGCTACAGCAGGACATGTTTGAGTGATAAATTATATGTATTTCTTACTGTCAGCAAATCACATCACATCAACTACAACCAACAATGAGCTGATCCTAACGATATTGTTTAAAAGCTATTAAAAACTTGAAATGAGCCACACTGTTGTTCCTTCATTACCATGAACATGGGTAATGTCGATTATTTAGTGGTTCTGGTTTACAAAGCTGGAGGTCGCCAAATGATTAAAGGGATAAGAAAGAAAGAAAATGTCTGGTTTACTTTTCAAATTTGTCTTTTTCTTTGGACATAAAGGCAACCTTCATCCAGTATGTCTAAACATCAGTGGTGGAATGTACTGTACCTAAGTACAATTTTGAGGTACTTGTACTTTATTTGAGTATTTTATTCTACTTTATACTCCTACTCCACTTCATCTCAAAGGGAAATATTGTAGGCTACTTTTTACTCCACTACATTTATTTCACAGTTACTTTGCAGATTTAGATTATTATACAAAATAATCATCAACTATGATGTATTATTATAGATTCAAACTACCCAGCAGTATATAAAGTAATTAAAATGAGCTCCAACTTTACCAGCTCCAACATTCATTTATAAATATAAAACGTCATTTATACTGTACTATATATATATATATATATTTACTGAAGTAAAAATAGTAATACCACAGTGTAGAAATACTCTGCTACAAGTAAAAGCCATGCATTCAAAACTTTACTTAAGTAAAAGTACAAAAGTATTAGCATCAAAATATAGCCTACTTAAGGTACCAAAAGTAAAAATACTCATGCAGAATTGCTCATTTCAGAATAATATGTATTATATTATTGAATTATAATTATTGATGAATGTTGATGTGTTCATCACTTTTATATTTATATACTGGGTAGCATTACTTCTTCCACCACTGTGTTTGAGTAATGAATACTGTTTACTGTTTAAGTGATGCTCGATTTTTAGCGTAACTTAAAATTAAACTAATTTATATATTTGTGACTTGTTTTAATAGATTTACATCTTCAACCGGAACAAATGGAGCACCACAAACGGAAGATGGGGTAAGGCATTTTTTTTATCATTTGTTGACAATAATAATAAAAAAAAACATTAACATCAATCTTGTCCTCTACATTTTCTCATCCTAACCTTAGACATGCAATAGCTATAATAGGGCTGCAACTACCGTTTATTTTCATTGTCGATTAACCTGTCGATTAATTGATTAGTTGTTTGTTCTATAAAATGTCAAAAAATGGTAAAAAATGACGATCAGTGTTTCCCAAAGCCCAAGATGACGTCTTCAAATGTCTTGTTTTGTCCACAACTCAAAGATATTCAGTTTACTGTCATAGGGGAGTAAAGAAACCAGTAAATATTCACATTTAAGAAGCTGGAGCTAAGAGCTTTTTTGAGCAACAATTTTTGAGCAACAATTGCTCAAACTGATTAATTGATTATCAAAATAGTTGGCAAGTAATTTAATAGTTGACAACTAATCGAATAATTGTTGCAGCTAGAACATAGACTGAAGCAATACTTGGGTTCACATGCGTCATGAGAAAAAAAGATTTTCAATTGGGGGAACCAATAAATTGGTAAATTAATCAAAAATAGTTTAATATGATAC
Source organism: Adelosebastes latens (assembly GCA_916700685.1). Classification (NCBI taxonomy): domain Eukaryota; kingdom Metazoa; phylum Chordata; class Actinopteri; order Perciformes; family Sebastidae; genus Adelosebastes; species Adelosebastes latens. The sequence goes on from CAKAKR010065382.1 coordinate 62,930, forward strand.
TGCCTTCTTAATAATGACACTTTAACCGACTCACTGATAATGTCGCCGACGTGCCTCGAGTCGCTTCTCTCGAGCTCAGACAAAACGTTGGCCTCAAAAGTCAGAGAGGCCAACCGGAAGAAGAAATCCCTGACACCATCTCCTGGAACAATAAAAGAGGAGGAAAGAGTTTAGTGAGACAGAAAGAGGATATAACAGAACAGCATGTAGGGTGATGATGACTGACGGGGATTTGTTCATGCTATTATGTGTTTGACTCCCACCTGACTTGGCAGACACGGCCCAGTACTCTGCTTTGATTTCCTCCGAGAGTCTTATGGCTTCCTGCTCAATCTGAGCCAACTGATCAGGAGACTGAGGAGCGAAATACAGAGAGAGAAAGCAATAGGAACAGGGAAGTGGAGGAAAGAGTTGATAAACAGATCGATCGACAGCACATTTTTCTGCAACTATTTTGATAACTGAAGCAGAAGAGCCAAACATCTGATGGTTCCAGGTTCTCAAATGTGAGAATTTACTGATTTACTTTTTCTTACATGATATTAAACTGAATAGTTTTGGACTTTGGACTGTCAAATAAGACATTTGACGACGCCACTTTGGGCTCTAGGAAATTGTCGTGGAAATGTTTTACTATTTTCTGAAGTTATATGGACTAAATGATTAATCCAAAATGATCTAAAGGAGCAGTGTGTAGGATCTGGTGGTATCTTGCTGTGAGGTTGCAGATTGCAACCAACTGAAGCCTCTCCCGTGTGCCGAGCATGTAGAAGAGCTACGGTGGCTGAAGCGAAAACGTGAATGGCCCTCTCTAGAGCGAGTTGTTATAAGAGTAGCGTAGGTCATGTGGAGCAGAGCCAGTGTGTAGAGTGTGTGTGTACATGGGAAGTGAGTGGTGAAGCAAGAGAGAGAGAGCAGCGGCGACGACGGGAGCGAGTAACGTTAAACTCCGGCCCAAGCAGGAAAAATTAACCGTGTTTGGTTTGTCCGTTCTGGGCTACTGTAGTAGTGAAGTCTGTGAAGAGGACCTGCTCCCTATGTAATTATAAACAGCTCATTCTAAGGTAACGAAAACACAACAATTCTTATTTTCAGGTGATTATACACTAAAGAAAACATAGTTATGAATATTATATTCCATTTCTGCTAATAGATGCCCCTAATTGCTACATACTGGTCCTTTAATCAATGATAATAAAATAATTTTGGTTGCAGCCCTGGAGATATTAGCAAGAAAAAATTCTGACATTTCTTCTGACATTTTTTTTTAAAAAGTTAATTTTTTTTTTTTTAAATTACTGTTAAAATCACCCCTGCCAAAATACAGCACTAAACTACATTAAAAAATAACATTAACAAAACTTCACATTTTAATTAATTATCAAAATTGTTGCCGGTTTATTTTCTGTCTATCGACTAGAGTTAGTTGACTCATTTTTGATTAGTTTCACCCACACTGAGGTCTTTCTTGGTACCGACAAGGAACAGTAAAACACTGGATGGGTCATTTTCCTTCATGGCATCCTCCAGCCACTGCCTACACACACAAAGACAATTATTAGACCTCAAATGCTATTGTAATGATACAATAAGTAGATCAGAATGGGATATTCCTTACCTGGCATGTTCTAAAGAGCCCCCACTGCTTAAGTCAAACACCACTATAATGGCTGGAGGAACGTGAAGAGACAAATAGTATGAAGAGAAGTAAAACAAAGAGCATGATGAGAAAGTGTTTGTATGTGTGTGTGTGTGTGTCAACACTGTTCATTTACTTCAGTGAAAGGTGAGAGTTGTAATAGTATACTGTAAAGACTGAGCATCATTCACCTTGTGCTCCTCTGTAATATGTTGAAGCGATGCACTTGAAGCGCTCCTGACCTGCCGTGTCCCACCTGAAACAGATCAGATGTTTTAGAATATGATGTGCAGGCCAGGACATCTCTGCAGCACCAAAATATTTAATTTAAAATGGTATTTTGACATATCCAGGGACCTCCAGGGGTCCTTGAGGGAGTTCCAGGTGGTCCCCAGAAAATTAGAAATAGTTTATTTTCACTATTTAATTCACTAAGTGAGACCAATGTGAGTAAGAGTCATAAGAGTGACTATTCTGATCATAGGTTTCACTTCTTATCAATGGGACCTAATATGATATAATCCATCCAATAGTTGTTGAGATATTTCAGCGACAGGCCGTCTTTGCCATCCCTAGAGCCACATCGCATAAAAAAGCTCAACAAGGAGCAGAAGAAGAGGATCCGGAGTCAAGAGTACTACACAGTAAATATAACTGATGATTTGCCAGTGAAAGAGTGTGCTTTAAAAGTTCACTGACTTTCTGTGTTGCAGTCTGTCCTTCTTGGATGTTAAACTAATTCTACACATGTGCACTGAATGCGTGACCAACACAGTGAAGGAAGAACATAATTACATAATTTAAGGCGCCCAATTTAAGTCCAATTTAGAGGATGTTGTGTATCTTCAGAAGTGTCATGTGACCTCATACTCAGACACTCAAGAATTTTAACTTCATCAGATGAAGGTCGGGCTAGCATTAAACAGACCTCACTGACCCATTTAGGGCTCAGTCTATGAACTGAGTGTTTCATAGCGACATACTTACAGCTGTAAACTGAAGGGAACACCGAGCACCTCGAAACGCTCCATCTCAAAATCCACCCCAATGGTTGCTTTGTAGTTCTTATCAAACGCACCCTTACGAAACCTTAAAGAAACAAGGGAACAGTGAGAGAAAGGGGATTTATTTTAGAGCTGCAACTAAAAATCAGTACCATCTATTATTAGCAATTAATCTCTCCACTATTAACCATTTTTGATGGATCATTTTGCTAATAAAATGTTAGAAACATTTGTGGTGCTGAAGTGATTTCTTAGAATTGATCATTTAGACAAGGCAAACCTAACAAATTACTTTTATCTCACCTGATTAATTAAATACTAAATTATTGGAGAAAAACATATATAGCCACACATTTGCAGTATCATCATAGTCTCAACCCTGACTGACATTTCTAATAAAGATCTAATAAAGGCATATAAATTGAGTTTCTTTATCTCCTCCTGTGATAACCTGGATGAAACTCACACAAACTCAGTTAAACCCCCCAATGATGATTTGGACCTTTCCCAAAGAAAACATGAGTCTCAACTGTGTGCATATTGCTGACTGTGTATGTGTGTGACTGAACTCCACATCATTACATGACAACTTTATTTTGACACATGGAGCTTTGATAAAGTTAAATACTGTATGTACATAAGTGTTTCTGTTGTAGCGGGGAGATTTCCAGCACTTCCATGAAAATGTGAAATTAAAAGCATTAAAGCTGCAGTCGGTCACTTTGAGCAAATATGATAAAAAGTTATTTTTTTTATAAAACTGTCACTATATCCTGAAAGTAGTACATGAGACAGTAATCTGTGAAAACAATCATGTTCTTCTGTGTCTTCGTAGTGCTCCTAATGACATTTTTTTTTGCCTGAACAAAAACTACCAATCAGAGCCAAGGAGTCTCTGGGCAGCTGGCGAACTCCGGTCAAACGGTCAAACTAGGCAGCGCTGATCAAATATGAATCAATAATCTGTTACTGTAATGCCTATTTCTCACCTCAAATGTTTTCAGAAACATCTTGTAGTGTACTGTTTAGCTGTAAAATTAGAAAGTTTGTGACCCGGCAGCCATGTTGAGATCAGTTGAGGAATTACCAAGCACCGCCCACCAGCCGGAGCAAACTCATTTTACAGCTAAACAGTGCACTACAAGATGTTTCTGAAAACATTTGAGGCGAGAAAAAGTCGTTACAGTAACCGAATATTAATTCATATTTGATTAGCGCTGCCTAGTTTGACCGTTTGATCGGAGTTTGCAAGTGATTGACAGCTGCTCAGAGACGGCAGGCTCCAGCTCGGCTCTGATTGGTTGTTTTTTTCCGGTCTGTGAAATCCTGCAGATGCTAGGAGATGTTAGGAGCACCGGAGGACACAGAGGCACATCATTTTTTTCAGCTTACCTGTCTCATGCACTACTGTCAGGATATAGTGACCGTTTTATAAAAATAACTTCTTTTTTTTATCAGATTTGCTCAAAGTTATATATTTCAGCTTTAAGCTAAAAGGCAAAAAAAAAAACATTTACCTGTAATGAATTTAGTCATCTAAAATGTAGAAATGTTATTGATTTATGTAATGATTTTTTTTTGTGGCGCTCTAACCTTTGAAACACACAAATAACATTCTGAAACACTTCAACAAGTAATATAGTCATGGTTCAAATCAGAACAAAATGTAATAAAAACATCTAACACGGCCACATAATCCTTTAATTGATCTAATTATTCATGAGTTCTTCTTACCTGCTGATCAGACACGTTTTCCCAACTGCAACGTCTCCCACTACGATGACCTTGGCGATATTAAAGCTGGCAACAGAAAGCCAATACAGTCATTCATGACTCCAACAATAGCATGAAACACACAGCAACATGATCAATAACATCAGTTAACCCCTTTTAATAGTAGCTATGCCTCACAGCCCCCTTAAACTGTTATATTCTAAAATAAGTTACTTTAAATTTGATCCTGGTCCTCAGTCTGCTCTTACATTAAAGATGAATCATTTTAATATCTTAATTAATTTAGATTTGATTCAAGCAGCCTGATCTCACAAATTAAGGAACATTTATATGATTGAGGCACTCTTAAAGCGGTTTAAAAGGATGATTATCTGCTTATGCTGTGCTTCAACATGCATTTACAACCTAAAAGAGCACAGCGCAGACTTGAGTCGAATTCTTGCTTTATCTTTTTAATTAATTAAATGTACTGAGAGTTCGCTTTCTGGCTTTCAATTGATTAAAATATTTAATCGCAATTAATATCATAGGTTGTCCCTAGTTAAACGGGATTAATCTCAAATTAATTGCACATTTTTTTATCTGTTCAAAATGTACCTTAAAGGGAGATTTGTCAAGTATTTAATACTCTTATCAACATGGGAGTGGGCGAATATGCTTACTTTATGCAAATGTACATATATATTTATTATCGGAAATCAATTAACAACACAAAACAATGACAAATATGTTCCAGACACCCTCACAGGTACTGCATTTAGCATAAAATAATATGCTCAAGTCATAACATGGCCTCTTTGAAAATGGCGATGACAGTTTTTTTCGCCAAAACTTTAGGTTTTTGTAGTTTCATATGATGTCAGTATCTTCACTCTCGCTTTAAAACGGAACCCGGTACAACCTAAAAATCCCAAGTTGCATTAATGCGTTAAAGAAATTAGTGGCGTTAAAACGAGTATGCCATAACACGTTATTATCGGTTAACTTTGAAAGCCCTACTAAATATATAAAAAGTCATAAAATTATGTCTTTTGTGTGTGTTAGGTACAAGGTTTTCTGCATAAATCTTACTATTAGAGAAAAAGAGAGATAATAGCTGTTTTTACACCAAATGTGTTACCCTACGGCGGAAAATAGTCCCTAACAAATATACAAATGTTCGATTGTTTGCTAAAAACGGCAGTGCCTTGCTGATTTAGGCATTTACTGAGCCTTTTTTCGTTTTAAATATTAAACTACACATTTGTGTACGAGTGCCTCAGACAGAGTAGAGAAGCTTTAAAGTATTGAGTTGTTTTAATATAATTTGTTAAAAATATCCCGGCCTTGTTCTTTGAATAGACCACCAGATCAGTGCAGTCAGATGTGATGGGCGAGGTCGATGGCTGTCAGCTGACACAGCACACATAGCGTGACTTAAAGGGCCCTGCCTGAACGAACTCATTAAGTTTAAACACATGTCACAGTGTGTGTAGTTAGTAGCAGGCTGGGCAGCCGGGTGTGTTGTCTTATTAACCCTCCCGTGATCTCACCTCACTGTGTCGGTCTTCTGTACCTGGCAGGCAGCCTTCACCTGTGGGTGGAAGCCATCTTTGGTGTGCAGCGCTGCGTTCGGACTGAAACACTGTACAGAAAGTGGGGAGAGGAAACAGAAAGAAACTAATTTGCAATTAATCACAATTAACTATGGACAATCATGGGATTAATGGTGATTAAATATTTTTACATACAGTAAATACATTTACTCATCGATTGACAGCCCTAATTTCCAAAGTATCAGCTTTACATATAGCCAGGAAAACAGGCCTTGCTTATATCTTAACTCAAATATCACCGACAGAAAAGGTTTTGTGAGGACAGCAACATTTTCCAAATTTGCAGCCGTCGACTTTCAGAGAAACAAAGAGCAGCATTTAAGACTCTTGTTAGCTGTAATTGCATTACGGAGCATGTGTGTGTGTTTGTGTGTGTGTGTGTGTTACTAACTTTTGGGAGCTGAGTAATGACCCGGTCCTTCTTCACAGGTGGCAACATGCTGCTGCAGTGGATCAACACACAAACACACCTTCAAGCTGCCACTCTAACTGACAGCAAACAGACAGCAAACACACACTTTTCATTCACTTCAAGAAGTAACACACACACACTCAGCTGTCTTTTTTGTCTTTTTTTTCCCACCACTCCTTCCACAAAAACCAGGGAAGGATAGTTAATGCCTTCAAATTGTCCTGTAACAGAGCAAACATCAGAGAGTTAAAATGTTGTTAGTGGACAGTAAATCAGAAACAGTTTGCAGTGAACTAACATTAACATAATTCCCCTGATGAACATCCTAAATGATGATTCAGGTTAGATTAAATACCGTGGTGGAATGTAACTAAGTACATTTACTCAAGTGCTGTACTTAAGTACAATTTTGCAGTAATTGTACTTGAGTATTTCCATTTTATGCTACTTTATGCTACTTCACTACATCTCAGAAGCGAATATTTAACTTTCTACATCACTACATTTATATAACAGCTTTCGTTACTTTGCAGATTCAGATGAATAATACAAAATACAATCAACTAAAAAATGATTATATATTATTATAGATTAAGCTACCAAGCAATATATAAACTCTATATATTTTCATTACTTTTAGAGTAATAAAGATTTGTTCCACATTTACCAGCTGCAACATTAAAGTGATGAAAACATTAATGTATCACTAATTATAATCCAGTAATAAAATATATGTGATGTGATTCTGAAATGGGATATTCTGCAAAATGAGTACTTTTTCTACTTTATATTTTGATGCTAATACATTTGTACTTTTACTTGAGTAAGATTTTGAATGCAGGCCATTTACTGTAGTACTGCTAGTTTTACTTAAGTAAAAGATCTGAGTACTTCTTCCACCACTGATCAAATAAAGGTATTTTCTTGTTGTGTAGCAACACTGCAACCCAAAAAGCACTTTTTATTTCTCTTTGGATAATTTATAGGTGAAGGTTTGAGGAAGGTGTGGTAGAAGCACATAAAGGATGGAGCAAATAAGAAACTTTGTGTAAAACAGGTTTAAGTAAGTTTAATAACTTTACCTGAAACTGCTGGGTGGTAAAATGCTGAAGGAAATGTGTTCTGGGTCTGGAGGTGTGATGTGATATCCAATAAATCCTGAACAAAATGACGCTCACAGCCACGAACTGAGTCTCCAGACTGACAAACTTACAATTAATGAGACTCTCCATGTAATTAGTGAAGAAAACCAGCCAATAAGCTGTGAAACAGTGCTGCCCTGTGGCCACAGGGTGTTCCAACTCAACTTACTGATGAGTAATATGTGTTAATAGTGTTTATGGTACTTCAAATAAGATGTTGCTTTTTTAATTGTGTGGGATTTATTTAAGTATCTTTGGGAAACATTAATATAAACCCAACATAAAGACAACAAGTTACTGTCAACATTGCATGTTTTGAGTTATTTTAATAACTTAAATTTACCATACTAATGTATTTTGTTACAATATACTGTATACCGAATACTTCCACGTTGTTATTTTTGACTTACAGCATTAAGTTCTATTATTATATACAATAAATAGGCTATTCCATTATAATTTATAGCACTTGAACTATTATTGTATTTATATATTTTCATGTGTAGCTTTTTTTTTCACACAAGATTTATTGTCGGAGTGCAGGAGTTAGCATACATTTACATTTGTTTACATCTAATGTTCAAATTTATATCATTCCTAAATTATTTAGATATTTTATAGTGAAAAAATAAAATTGATTGAAAATTAGAAAAACAATAAAGGAATAAAGAAAGTGATAACAGAGATTAAAAAAAAGGAAAAAAATAAAGTATGAAACAAAAAACAGAAAAAAGCAAAACAAAAAGGAGTAAAATTTAATTTAAAAATAATAATAATAATAAGGTAGGATTGTATGATGATGAAGCACCCCCTAACAAGATTTTTCTACAATATGAACACCAAGAGTAGTCTCTCCAAAGTACATGTATAATATGCAATATAATATGCAATTGTCACTATCACTAATAGCCTATAGTTGTAACCTACTATTGCTTTTCATATATGTAGGAGACTTAGAGTATAATACAAGCTCAATTAAATTTGTTATGAAATAAGGTGAATGTTTGAAAAAAAGTTTACACTTTATATTGATATCATTTAGGTTCTAATGTGTAAGCGCAGCAGGTGCAGCAGGTCGAGATGGAGCTGATTTTAACTCATTTATATACTGTTGGGTAGTTTCACCAAGATCATGTCATTACCTTTTATTGTCTGATCATATAGGCCTATTTTGTATCTTATCTAGGTCCCAATCTTAATCTGCAAACTAACTAGCTGCCAAATATAACTGTAGTGAAGTAAAAGGTATTGTAGTATTTCCCTTTAACCCTTACCCTTAAATGTAGTGGGGTAAATTATTATTATTATTATTATTATTATTATTATTATTATTATTATTATTATTATTATTATTATTATTATCATCATTGTTATTATTATTATTATTATTATTATTATTATTATTATTATTATTATTATTGTTATTATTATTATTAGTAGTAGTAGTAGTAGTATTATTATCATTATTATTATTATTATTATTATTATTATTATCATCATCATTATTATTATTGTTATTATTATTACTATTATTATCATCATCATTATTATTATTGTTATTGTTATTGTTATTGTTATTATTATTATTATTATTATTATTATATCATCGTCATTATTATTATTATTATTATTATTATTATTATTATTATTATTATTATCATTAATAATAATAATACATTATTTTGTATACACATAGAGTAAATTAATCCAAAGGCACAACAGGAAGTAGTGACGTTCAGCTTCCGGTACAGCAGGGGGCGACAGAGCACCTCGTGGTTTGATTAGCGCGCTAAAACTAAAGCACAAGTGACGTTTAATTCCTGCGACATTCTGCCTTTAAATACGTCACCAACGCGTCGGTGCGGTCTCTTCTCCAGCTCTCAGGTCGTCTGTCGGTCACACATGTGTCTGTTGTCTCTGCTAGTTTATCACCGAACTTGTTCAGAGTGAGCAGCAAATACAAGGACACAGTACTAACTTTATTAACAACAAGTTAGTTGAGTTGTAGTTTGTGACTTTATAGTTAAAACGTGATATCTGCTAGTTAAAGTTAAAGCTAAAGTTAGCATTGTGCTGAAGGGCCTCAAACAGCCACGTGGAGGACACTGAGAGATGGACAAGATGAGACAAGGTACGATTTGGTTTATTAAGTGAGATGTATATAAGTCGTGCTAATTACTGATGTTCATGAGTTATTCTTAAAAATGTATAAGTCCATTTTCTCAAGTACTGTAATACAATTTCGAGGTATTTGAGTACTTCCTTTTTCTGCTACTTTATACTTCTACTCCACAACAACTAAGAGGCAAATTCATACTTTTTGATTCTGATTAACGTTTGATCAATACAATACTACTACTATAATATACATTATAATAACACTAGCACCTTTCATACAGGTTAGTGCAGTTCAAAGTGCTTCACAGATGACTGACAAGCCCTAAGTAAGACAGAACAAGTGTGATCCGTGAAAACAACAGAAGACAAAAACAATTCAACAGTTTAACAATGAGACCATTTGAGACCAATGCACGGGAGACAATAAAATGATAACAATTTAATAAAATAGAATTAAAATCTATAATAACTGAAGTAAAAACTAGATTAATAAAATAACAAAATTATACAAATTAAATGCAATAAATAAGCTAAAAGCTGCTATTAATACTGCTATAATAGCTTATACATTATTCTGAAATTTAAAGAGGATGTCTGTTGTTTTACTGTAAAAATGTAATTATTGCTTCCTCTATAATCTCGTTTTCCCTCTAAAATTCGGTAAAGACACTTGTCTTTTTACAGTTAAATTAAATGATCTAATTTAAATCTATTACTACAATGTGGTCAAACTTGAGCCTTGTTGCTTTCTCGGGATCTTTAAAGATGAAAAAATACCAGAAACTTTTAGTTTTAGTGTAATCCTAAGATAAATAATAACTCAACTTCCTCATACATGTTAACCTGATAGTGGTTGTATTGTGTCTCTGTAGTACAGAGAAGTAGTGTTATTTTCCAATGGCTTTTTTTTTTTTAAACTGAATGTTTTATTTTTCCACAGGTGGGAGTCAGTCTGGCAGCTCTTTGCACAACAGATGTTACATTGGATATATGGGGTCTCCTGATGTCCCTGCAAGGTGAGTTATAGTGAAGAAAACACAACTATGTGATGTTTTTAATGCCTTTATGTCAGTGATGAAAACTGTGAATAGGAAGTGCCGTCTGATGCGACAACTGACGATGTTTCATAACTCACTGATCTGAGCCTCAAACTGCAATTTTCTCAGTGGTGATCAATCTTAACAAACTGTTAATGGAAGGTACTTACTGTTTTTTTTTCTCCTTTTAAGACATACCAGAATCGACTCATTCAAGATGATGGAAAGTCACGACTGAGGTTTGTTTATTGTGTTTTTTACTTGTGTAAAATCTGCTCTAGCCATTAAATGTAGTGATGAACCCTAAACTGAAATAGCTGGAATTACCGGCAGATTGTTCAGTGGTGACTCTCGGTTTTCTGAACATTAGATGATGCAGGTCTCTAACCCGCCAAAATAAATCTATTTAATGTCACTATTGACAAATCCTAACCTTGTTGATTCCTTCTGTAGCTGAACAAGCTTGTGAGCTGCCATAAGAGATGCTGCATTGCCGTGCAGCGCTGCATATCCTCCCAGCGGACCAGTCATTTCATGCAGGTGAATATGCGTTGTCTGTTATAACAATGGCAACTGGCTGCTTCTGTTGTGATGAATCCTAAACTGAAATAGCTGGAATTACCGGCAGATTGTTCAGTGGTGACTCTCGGTTTTCTGAACATTAGATGATGCAGTTCTCTAACCCGTCAAAATAAATCTTTTTAATGTCACTATTAACAAATCCTAACCTTGTCATTTCCTTCTGTAGCTGAACAAGCATGTGAGCTGCCATAAGAGATGTTGCATTGCCATGCAGCGCTGCACATGCTCCCAGCCAAACCAGCTGACCATTCATTTCGTGCAGGTGAATATGCATTGTCCGTTATAAAAATGGCAACTGGCTGCTTCTGTTGTGATGAACCCTAAACTGAAATAGCTGGAATTACCGGCAGATTGTTCAGTGGTGACTCTCGGTTTTCTGAACATTAGATGATGCAGTTCTCTAACCCTTCAAAATAAATCTATTTAATGTCACTATTAACAAATTCTAACCTTGTTATTTCCTTCTGTAGCTTAACAAGCTTGTGAGCTGCCATAAGAGATGTTGCATTGCCATGCAGCGCTGCACATGCTCCCAGCCAAACCAGCTGACCATTCATTTCGTGCAGGTGAATATGCATTGTCCGTTATAAAAATGGCAACTGGCTGCTTCTGTTGTGATGAACCCTAAACTGAAATAGCTGGAATTACCGGCAGATTGTTCAGTGGTGACTCTCGGTTTTCTGAACATTAGATGATGCAGTTCTCTAACCCTTCAAAATAAATCTATTTAATGTCACTATTAACAAATTCTAACCTTGTTATTTCCTTCTGTAGCTTAACAAGCTTGTGAGCTGCCATAAGAGATGTTGCATTGCCATGCAGCGCTGCACATGCTCCCAGCCAAACCAGCTGACCATTCATTTCGTGCAGGTGAATATGCATTGTCCGTTATAAAAATGGCAACTGGCTGCTTCTGTTGTGATGAACCCTAAACTGAAATAGCTGGAATTACCGGCAGATTGTTCAGTGGTGACTCTCGGTTTTCTGAACATTAGATGATGCAGTTCTCTAACCCTTCAAAATAAATCTATTTAATGTCACATTAACAAATTCTAACCTTGTTATTTCCTTCTGTAGCTTAACAAGCTTGTGAGCTGCCATAAGAGATGTTGCATTGCCATGCAGCGCTGCATATGCTCCCAGCCAAACCAGCCGACCATTCATTTCGTGCAGGTGAATATGCGTCCGTTATAAAAATGGCAACTGGCTGCTTCTGTTGTGATGAACCCTAAACTGAAACAGCTGGAATTACCGGCAGATTGTTCAGTGGTGACTCTCGGTTTTCTGAACACAAAATTGCAAAAACATCTTCTCAAATGGGCTTGATCAGTGCTGGTATTCACCGTTTTTAATTTTGTTCTGGTTTCTCAAGGTTTGGCTGGTTAACTAAGAAGATTCTTCTCAAAGAAAGTGACTCATCTTATGGGGTGCATCTGCAGCTACACCTTGAGATGGACCTTGTAAGTTAATCACAGTATGTTTAAAATGAAGTCTTGAGCTTTTATACTCACCTTTGTACAATGACAACACTCAGTACTTGGTTGATTTGAACATCTGAACAGACATATTGCATGTAATGATTTGCAGCAAATGGCTGTTGGTTCAGAGTTGACATTAACCTCAAAATTGCAGCTTTTAAATTGGCTAAATTCTGTTGTGCTTCGACTCATGTTGTACAATGGTGAGTTATTTGAAAAGCTTATCAAGAGGTAAATGAGTCCCTGTGTAGCTTTGTCTGTGATGAAAACCTGGAATAGGAAGTGCCGTCCGATGCGACAACTGACGATTGTCTCTGATCCACTTTTCTGAGTCTTTTAAAGCTACACTGAAGGAAGATCTGTTTCCAAAAAGTATTTTTCTGTTCTCATTTTTCCACATTTGTTTTATTACAGGTGTCATTCTGCCAGTCTGATCTGGTCCCTGAAGTCTGCAGAGTGAATGTTACAGGTAGCTTTTCATCTTTAATACACAAATAACTGTCATCCATTGTTGTGATGAAGCCTAAACTGAAATAGCTGGAATTACCGGCAGATTGTTTGGTGGTGACACTCGGTTTTCTGAACATTAACCGTCAGCATCATAGAGAAACTTGCTTGAAATAATTTGTAGGCTAACTTCCTGTTTCTTATCCTTCTGAATTGGATCAAGTGGTTGCAGTGACTCTGCAAGCATGTGGTGAGACATCCATCTGATTCAGATGACAAGATTCGTGGACACGGAGCTGAAGATGGGTGTTTGTTGAAAATCATTTTACACTGTGTAAAAAGCAAACTGAACTGTTTGAGAATTGTAATAAAAACAGCTTGTTAACTGAAACCAATGGTGTTATATATTGTTGAGCCTCCACTATAACTAACGTGCCTTTTTTTAAAAGCAAATCTAAAGGTGTTTATGAAAAAAAAACATGGTGGGGCTTAAAATGACATTTTAACAGTGAAAATGTCACTTGACGTGAACCCGGGACACAAACGAACAGCTGATTGTAACGTGCAACGCACGGGAGATGAACAGCGGTCTCCTGGATGAAAGCCTTGTGTTGTTGGGCCCACCCGCCCTGTGTCTCTTTTGATCTTTAAACTTCGTCGTCACAGCTTTTTTTTCTGACTTTACTGTTGCCGCGGATGGGTTTACACTGTAGTTAATGAAAAGCCCGGTGCGTTGCATACTAGTGCTAAAGGATGCCAGTATCAAACGCTGACTGCTGTGACAGATCTAACATGGCAGATATCTGATGTCTCCGCTGACGGTGACTCTTCAGTACAACGCACTGCACTGCAAATGTTTGTCAGATTCTGCACCTGAGGTGATCAAACCCCACTATTTAGATGGGAGTGTGCACATACTTTTGGAAATGTAGTGTAATTATGAGCAGAGACTCGTGTTACAAGTCCATTCAATAGTTGAGATATTTCCTCAAGTGGACGTCGTCACTCGTAGAACCATGTCGCTAACATGGCAAACAATCAATTGGTACTTATATGATGAACTATAATCATTCTGGGTACAGACCCTATCACATATGATCAACACACCATGTTTCACTTCCCAGTTTCACAGCAGCAAAAATGTCCCTATATCAGATAATGAGTGGTTACCTTCATTCCATAATCAATCTATTTAGACCTGTCGGTAGCATGTGTAAACATTCAAACTGCAGAAATGCTTGTTCAAGCAGTAGACTTAGTAAAATCGTGTTTATAGTCTTATATTACATGCAACCATCAATCATTCCTTGTAAAAATAAACTAAAATGAAACTGAAAAGTCAAAACTAGAATAAAATAAAAACTAATTGAAAATTCAAAACTTATTATAACCTTGATCAGGAGTTAAAGGAAGAAAAAATTGTTGCTTCTTAGTACGCTTGTGATTTATGGAAACATAAATAAGAGCATAAACCGAGATCCAATATTTCATTTTCCGTATCATGACTTGTCTGTATACGTCACAAACATGATCAATATGTCAAAGATCCTGTCACTAGTGTCATAAATAAGCTTGTTTTACAGTCTGGTACATTTTCCTTGCAGGCATAAGGTGTTAAAAAGGCATCATGCTTGTATAAGTGTGATCTACCCTAGAGGAAGATCCAAGCTATATAAGTTCTGCAATAACACAGAATTCCTATTATTTGTGGTTTTCTCTGATACCAATTCTGTGCATTCTTCCTGTGCTGACTCTGCTTTTTCTAACAATTCCTTGTACTTATTTGCATATGGGCCGATTGCTGCAGCGCTATATGCAAATTTCCTTGAAGCTGTCATACATGCAGTACATCCTGTCTAGACACGACTTGTCCAGAGGGCTACTGTAAACCTGGAAGTGGAAGAAAACAATCTAACTATAGGGAACACGCTGAGAGATTTATTGTCATATGTCAGGACTTGCTGACTAAGTGTACATTGTTCCTGCAGCTGGTGTGAACATATACAGTGACATTGGTACTTAATATATTCACTTTCTGCTCTGTGTCTGCTTGAATTGCTAATCAGAATTTGATAAGTTGTGTAGTGCATTAATAATTCTGCAACAGTTCAGGAGCTGTTTCACAACTCCAAGCCCAAATGAGCATGAAATCATCATTAGACAGATCCAATGAGAGCACTGAAGGGTTCTTGAAGGGAGCGTGCCGCGTACACAATAAAAGTAACCCGCTGTATCTGTGATATAATCCCTTACAGCAGCCCTGATATTTAATACTACTTATTTATTGAGCTTCTAATGTTTAATTTTTTTGCATGTTTGTGCCATAGATGTTGTTCCAACACTATGGTTATGTTTGAAACACGTCTAACAATTTTGCACCTAACAAAGAGGTACATAGCTCTATAAGGGTCCCAAAGACAGGTTGTATCGTTTATTTTCTTTTATCTATTCTTCACAGCATTATATAAACTCAGAAAAAAAAGTTTGGAAATTTGTGTTTGGTGGATTATTTCTCTGTTGTTACAATGCTAACTGGCATTGTATTTTACATCGTTGGAAAGCCTGTTTATTTACCTTCACAATGATGTCCAACTTGTAAGGATCATGCATTTGTGGGATGAGCAGCACAGCTGATTATGTGGGTAGCGCCCAAGAAAAATTTGCCAAAATTCTCTGCCGATGGTAAACAGTGTATTCTCCTGTTGGAATTGATTCTTGTTTTGAGTTGTTTGGTGGATTGGATGATTGAACTCTCTATCAGTAACAAGGAACAAACAAGACATATTGGGAATTTTACACTTTATTAATTTAATACACCGTCAGGAGCCTCAGTAGCGGGGGGAAGATCCATACGCAGCCACAACAGCCTGGCACCTCCTCCTCATGCTGGACACCAACCTGGTCACACGTTTCTGTGGGATGGCGTTCCATTCCATTCCATTTTACATGAATTTACATTTACATTTACATGGAAAGCCTGTTTATTTACCTTCACAATGATGTCCAACTTGTAAGGATCATGCATTTGTGGGATGAGCAGCACAGCTGATTATGTGGGTAGCGCCCAAGAAAAAATTGCCAAAATTCTCTGCCAATGGTAAACTGTTTTTCAAGGAAAATTGGTTGGGAACCACTGGTGTACACAACAAGAACAGATGCATTGAAAACAGGAAACATGAGCAAAGACAATACAATTATGTGAATTCCACAAGACAAGTCAAGGTAAAGACAGCAGACAATGAAAATGTCAGGTGACATTTTACTGGAGGTGATGATTTATGTCAGAAAACCAGTTTTCTCTGTCAGAAGCCTCTCTGCACCCTGTCATTTTAGCTTTACTGACATACTTTGGGGGGGGGGCGGTTCTGACTCTAGCCTTATGCAAGACATGAGTGAATATAAGTGAAGGGTAGTCTGCTGCAAAGACCAGACTGGATGCCTCCAAGTCACTTCTCTTGTAAGGAAGCAGCAGTTGGTTGCAGGCAGCTGTCTCGCAGGTAATTATCTCCATCCGTCTCTGAGAAACATCTTTTTCACAGCATTTCAAATTAGATTCTCTCATTTTCTTCTTGTGTCACAGAGTCTTTCACCAACATGCCCGAATCTGGAAGCTGCACCTCTATCATCAACTTGCGTTATCAAGATGGCAGCGAGGGGAGCCCCTCCAACCCTACCAAGTTCAACAACCAAGACTACACGCAGCTGAAAGACAACCACCTCCGCAGAAGGAGGCTGTTTGTGGACTACAGCTTCCCACCTGACAATGGATCCCTGGGAGACCTGCCTGACTTGAGCCACTGGCGTGAAGCCCAAGTGGAGTGGCTTCGACCAGCTGTAAATACTTTAAAATGTGTTTTTTCTTAATCATGCAATGTTAGTAGATCACATGTGTGTAATTGTGCAGTAGAGGAATACACATGTTTACATGCTAGTCTTCATCTGATTTCTTTGTTTGTGTGTTGTCCAGGACATCTTGAAAGCACACAACAACAGCGATGATCCTACTTTCTGTACCAAAGGAGCCTCACGCTTTGACTTCGGTCAAGGCAATGTGGGTAAGCAAGGATCTCTCTTACAGCTAAAGACAACAAACACCTTGCTTAGGTGGAAATTTGGTCTACGTGGCAGTGATTTGTTTACTTCATTTACCAGGTAACTGCTGGTTTCTGGCTGCAATTTCCTCACTGACGTTCCAGAAAGGCCTGATGGTGCAAGTTGTGCCAATGGACCAGACCTTCGAGGACTATGCAGGAATATTTCACTTCAGGGTAAAGGATTAATGATACATAACAATGATTTCAAAGTACACTCTGGTCATCAGCTAACTTTGTAATTCATACTCGTCCTTTCTTTTGTCAGTTCTGGAGGTTTGGCAAGTGGGTGGATGTTGTCATTGATGACCACCTGCCAACACTCAACAAGCAGTTACTTTCCGT
This sequence comes from Adelosebastes latens, assembly GCA_916700685.1. Lineage (NCBI taxonomy): Eukaryota > Metazoa > Chordata > Actinopteri > Perciformes > Sebastidae > Adelosebastes > Adelosebastes latens. The sequence continues at coordinate 80,554 of CAKAKR010065382.1, forward strand.
GCACTCCAAAGGTGGAAATGAGTTCTGGGTTCCTCTGCTGGAGAAAGCATACGCCAAGTATGAAACCAACTCACTCACCCTCATATAAAGTACTTTAGTGGGTCTCTCTTTAGTGGGTTTAGTGGGTAAGGTGCCACATTCAGTGGCAGTTCAAGACCATTTCAAATGGGGGGGCAGGCTGAGGCCACATGCGATTTTAGGGGTACCAAAAATACTATTACATACATCTGGAAGTAGAGAAGTCGTCACTAATCGGAAGGTCGGTGGTTCGATCCCCGGCCGCTGCAATCTACATGTCAAAGTGTCCTTGGGTAACATACTGAACCCTAAATTGCTGTAAGTGTGCGTGTGAATGTTTATTGCTCCTGAGAAACAGCTGATGCTTTGAATGGTAGCCATTTACAGACATTTATTTTTCCTGTCTCCCTTTAGAGTGTGCGGTTCATACGCAGACATGAACACCGGGTTGCCATCAGAGGCCTGCAAGGACTTCAGCGGAGGCTTGAACATGACGTACAAACTCCAGGAGGCCCACACTGCAGGCCACGATGTCGAGCTGTGGAACTCGCTGAGCAGAGCCACCGGGTGCAGGTCGATGATTTGCTGCGGGACTGCCCAGAAAGGAGTAAGACCCAATTACTTTGGAGTAAAAAAAAAAAAATGAAAGTCACTGGTGTGATTTGAATTTTTTTTCTGTTTCAGAATGGGGTGGTGAACACTGTAGCGGACACTGGTTTAGTGGATGCACACGCCTATTCTGTCACAGCAGTCACTGAGGTAAAGTTCATGTTGCGCATAGATTGATTGCAAAGATTTTGTTTCTGATTTATCAAATTATCATATCATATTAAGGTCGAGTATTACGGCTCCAAAGTGAAGCTGGTGCGACTCATGAACCCTTGGGGCAGAACAGAGTGGAACGGAAAGTGGAGTGACAAGTACTTGAATTAATCATACATCCACTCATATGTGCATGTTAAAACTAACTTACACTGTACTTACAACTGAAGAACACATTTATTTTCCTCTTGTGCTCAGATCCGACTTGTGGGGTAGAATAAGCCAAAAAGATCGGGAAAAGTGTTTTGACCGCAACGATGGAGAGTTCTGGTAAACAAGCCACATTAATGCTGCCAAATCCTACACACTGCACCTTTAAGTGTCTGTCCCAGCGGTTGACATCTGGCCTTTTTCTTCTGTATATCTTTGTCTGTTAGGATGGAGTTGGAGGACTTCTGTCACCACTTCCAAATGTTGTCCATCTGCTGTGAGAACCCCAACTTTATCGACGGCGACCTCACCTGCCAGTGGAAATCCATGACTTACGATGGTAGCTGGGTAGCAGGGAGATCTGCAGGCGGCAACACGTCGTACTGTGAGCCCAATGCTTTTACCTTCAACTATAACTGCAAGGACAACATGTTTGCTGTGTCTTTTTTCCTTTTAGGTGAGCAAAAACCACCACACTGTCTCTGAAGTGTCATCTGACATTGTTAATGTTTCTCATCACCTGTAGCTTCCTTTGCGCTGAACCCTCAGTATCGCATGCAGGTGACTATAATAGACGAGGAGGAGCAGGGAGACAAAAACATCTTCCTCTCTCTGATGCAGAAACCTCAGAAGCAGCAGAACCGCAAAAGTGTACAATCCTACCCAATTGGACTTACCGTCTATAAGGTTTGCATCCGGAACTTTGGTTCATCAAATAAGGATTAATTATACAAAATGCCAATTGGCAAGTATAAAAACCGCATAATGACTTTTTCTTCTTCCTATTTCACATCCAACAGATTCCACCAGGGGTAAGAACAAACATCACACTCCACCTGTGCACACAAAGCCAATTCCACATTTAAATAATCCGAATAATTAATGCTCAGTAAGAAAGTTTCATTTCATTAAATAAGGTTAATATTTTTTCCCAGACACCACAAGGACGCCTGAGGTCCTCCTTCTTTAGAACAAACACGCCTATGAACCTAGAACAGTCTTACACCTATGACAGGGATCTGGTGAAGCAGCACAGTCTGGAGCCTGGAGAGTACGTGATCATCCCCTCCACCATGAAACCCTACATGAGTGCAGACTTTGTTCTCACTGTCTACTCCAAGGCTGAGACTAAGATCAGGTAAGGATTTACTGATATTTGACATACTGTATATAAAGTCCCAGTGGAGGCTTTTATACCAAAACAAGGATTTCTCATTTGAATATCTGACCAATGCCATGCCAAGATGATTGACACCATTTAAAGTTGCGATATTAGCAATACATCAGAGTTAGGGCTGGGCGATATTGAGATATGAAATATCACAATATTTTTAATCAAATACCTCTATCGAAATTGCAACAATATTGTAGGGTTGACTGCGGGATTGGTGCTTTTACAAAATACATATTTACACAATGAGATATTTGATAAATAATCATCAGTAATGTGGATATAATGAGGTAAAGGCAAATAATAGAACAGCTACAGTCTGGTAAGTTCCGAAAATTACATAACTTTACTGTAATGCAGCCTTTAAAACCAGGAAAAGACAACACTTATGCCATATTACGATATCCAAAATCTAAGACGATACGTAGTCTGATATCACAATAACGATATAATATCAATATATTGCCCAACCCTAATCAGAGTCAAACCTATCTTTGAGAATAATTTTAGGAATTTGGGATTTTAGCAAGCTAAGGAGAAGTTTCCATTCTACCAAATAAACATACACATGGTGGTTATTTTAAAAGCTGATTGCACTACTTTTAGCCAACGAAAATGGATTAGCATAGAAGTAGGGCTAATAAACGCCTGTGATACTTATAACTTTGGGGAAAATAAGCATGTTATGACTTTAGTTGTTCACCACAACAACTTAATAAAGTGATAATGTGTCAATGCTGTGTTGCAGCTTGTTGTACTGCCCACAGTTGGCAATTAAATTAGCAATTAAAACAGCTTTAAAGTTAAAGTGCGAGCTAAAGTTAAACTATCGGAGGTCTTTGAATTCTTATAGCCTAATAATCCTCAGATAATTAGAAGTCTGGTTTTTAAAGAGGACCTATTATGCTTTTGTGTTTTTTCCCTTTCCTTTAGTGTGTTATATAGTTGTTTTGTGCGTGTAAAAGGTCTGCAAAGTTACAAAGCCCAAAGTCCAGGCCAAAGGGAGTTACTCTCCCCCACAGAAACACTGCTCCTGAACTGCCTGAAACACCTTGATTGAAGTCCCGTCTTTTCTTCTGTAATATGGTGATGTCACCAAGTAACACATTTGCATAATAGAGTGCTCCAGGGATGAAATATTTTTGTAGATCAACCAGGAAGTTAGAATCGCCCTGTTTCTTTCGACAAAAAGCCTATGGTATTTTTCCATTGATTTTTGGATCATAGTAGAAAATAAGCTCTGTGGCAAACAAACGTTTTTGATACCTGCACGTTTTTTTCCCCCCGTAACATAATCTCCACAAATGAACACCAATTTAATGATTTTTCGAAGTGTAAATGCAATCGGCTGAAATAAAAAGCTAACGTTAGGCTATAAACGAACTACACCACGGTAGCACAAATGCAAGTATACACAACAAGGCTGTAAAGGCAGACGAGTCGGCGTGATGACGTTTAGTGGTCTCATTCAGCCACTTGTTAGCAACCGCCTTTTTTAAGACGAAAAGCCTCAAAATTCACGAGCGGGATATTTACTGTGTTTTATATCGTAGAACAAACTTTAAAATCTCTTCACCTTGTGTTAACCACAGACCTTATTTCAGGCATCTAACTAAAAACCCATTCAAATAACCCATTGACTTCCAGACGAGAGAACCGTAAGTGCTCAAATGCTAACTCATTTCCGGGTTTTAGGACTCCTGTAGCACTCTATATCTGCCTAGTGGCTAGTTTGGTATGCCCTCAAACAAAGCTAGTTAGAGCGGAGCTGGAACAGAGTCCAAAGAGTTTGGTCCGGTTGACCAATCCCAGCAGAGTGGGCTAATTGTTTTTTTCGGCGGGTCAGACAGAGGGTGAAAAGAGGTGCTGCAGCACAGCCGGTATAAGAAAAATATAGGTTTCTTTTAACATTAACGCATGAAAACAAGTTCTAGTAGAAACTGAATATAAGCATAATCCTTTTTAACACACTTTCCTCTGCATCCAGTGCCCATGATGAAGATGATGACGACGATCATGACCACGATGAGGAGGAGAACTTAATTCTTCCCGAGGTATGAAATAAAAGAATGAAGTGCATACTTTAGCTGTGAGTTAGAGAGAGCAAGTTTAATTTGATGTCTGACTCATTAACTTCTCATCTTTAGCCACCAACCGACAGTGACAGGGACAAGGACATTAACAAGGAGGAGACCACAGACTGGAATCCCACCCGCGCCATGTTCAACCGCTACGCTGATCAGGTGTCTGATTTTTCTCTCTCTCCACTCATCCATCTGCTTGTCCATTTAATTTCTTTTTTCTGACATCAATCGATCACACTTTCTGTTGTCAGTATGGTGAGCTGAAAGCCAGACAGCTCCAGAAGCTCCTGAATGACAACTTCCCTCATGGTGAGTTGATTTATGTCTCTGAAAACATTCAAAATCCTAATTCATTCGTTGTGAATCATGACTCCAAAGCTTTTTGGCAGTTTTACAACCAGTCGAGTTACTTTGGGGGATTTTCCGTTTTCACCATTTACAGGCAGCTGGAACGGCTTTGGTTTGGATACCTGCATGAGCATGATCGCTATGGTGGATGTATCCTCAAAAAAAACAATTAAAATGTAGCTTTTCTTATCTCACAAATCACAACACATTATCGTGCCAGAAAGTCAAAATTAAATCGCAACATTCTGGTAAGGAGTTAAATTAAATTGCTGTTTTTGATGAGACAACCTTAATGTGCAAAGATCGACCAAAGGACGACGATGACCTTCACTGAATTCTCTACTCTCTGGGTAAAGATTAACAAATACAAGGTGATGCAGCATTAAATTCATATTTATAAGAATTTATTCACCCAAGACACTTCTTTCAGAAATGTAGACATGGACTCTCTGATGTGAGGTTAATAATAAAAAACTGACATACATGTTTAAAGTGCTCTTAGTTTCTAAATGTAGTTTAATCTTTTTAATCTGCAGAACCACTTTCATCGTGCAGATTTGAATCAGGGTGGATCCCTGTCTGACTATGAGCTCCAGAAGGCAATTGAGGCTGCAGGTAACACTATTTACCAAATATAATTAAAACTTAAAGGAACAGTGTGTAGCATTTAGGGGGATCTACTGGCAGATAAAGGAGTATAATATTAATAACTATGTTTTCTTTAGCGTATAATCACTTGAGAATAAGAATTGTTGTGTTTTCGTTACCTTATAATGAGCTGTTTATATTTCTACATTAGCCCAGAATGAACAAACCAAACACTGGCTCATTCACAATTTCACATTTTTGCATCGGCCACCGTAGTTCTCCTACACGCTTGACACACGGGAGAAAATTCAGTTGGTTGTGATGTGCAACCTCACCGCTAGATGCCACCAGATCCTACACACTGCACCTTTAATAATAAGCTTCTAGCACTGCTTTATATATTCACGATTGTAACTGGAGTACTTGTCACTTTCTCCTTGTGTCTGCACCAGGAATGAATACGAACGACAGCATGGTGAGGCTGATGACTTTCCGGTATTCGGGCTTCTCAAGCATCTCCATGGAGAGCTTCATCACTCTCATGTTACGCCTGGAAAAAGTGTCAAGTAAGTGACATGGCAACCACCAATCACATCACTTTCAGAATTAAGTGAAGAACTGAATCCTCAAATCTGCAAACTCAAATACTACACATCACATGATCACAGAACAGTATCATAGCTTAGCCTATAGAGTATTTCTCAAATCAAAATGCGTTTGAAGCCTATGTTGCAGTCAAAAAGATGTGATATTTATGGTTTCTTTACAGATGTTTTCGAGGACAAATCATCAGATGGAGTGATCAGCATGTCCTGGAGTGAGGCAAGTCTATTTCCACTTAATGTCAATCTTCTTTTTCTTTCCCAAGAAGACATCCAACATACAAAAAGATAACGTGTGGCAGAAACATTGTGTGCTGAATGTAAAAGTGGCAATACTGCAATATAAAAATACAAATTCTGCTGCATTGACAATGTTTCTTAGTATGTAATTAAAAAGTACTCATAATGCAAAATGGCATTATTATATGATTGGATTATTATTATTATTACCAATGCAGTAATGTATTAATAGTATTTTACTGCTGTAGATGGTTGGTGTGCCAAGTTTTAACTGTGTTACACACTGTGGGGTAGTTTTATCTCTAACAATGCATCATATTTTATGAGCACATCATGTTTTATGTGTAAAATCTTAAACCTCTGCAAGTAACTTGTAAATAAAGCTGTTAAATGTAGTGGAGTAGAAAATACATTTCACTCTGGAATGTAGTGTTCTAGCAGTATAAAGTAGCATAAAATGGAAAAAAAAGTACAGTAATTGACTAAATGTACATTTCACCACTGTAGTGTGAGCATTAGAGATACTAACAATTATACAAACTGCCTTTTGTTTTGTTTCAGTGGTCCAACTTCTCCATGTACAACTAGACCGAAGCCGACACAGGAGAGAAGATTCTGGTAAACGTTTCTGTGATCAAACTGTGAAATAAACGTTTCCTTCTGAATTATGAGTCGAAATCTTAATTCTCCTACACATTTTTTATGTCAAACTGCAAGGAAACAAACAGGGAGCACCAGAAGAAATTATTTTATTAACTCATCACCGACTACATCAGAAGGATACTAAACTTCAACAAAAAGTGATCAAACACAACATCGCTGGCTCACGCGTCGTTCCACACTTCTTCCAAATTAAGATAAGATTTTCTATATGCGCTCGTTCCTGTGGGTGATGATACAAGGGTCTCTCTCTCTGTCTGTCAAAACTCATATTTACAAGTCAGTGTTCTTATTTCACAAATCAAAAAAATCCACCAATTCAAGTCCAAAAGAAAGATATTGTCCAGGTTTCTCTCTGTCTCGTCACTTAAGACCATGAGCACACTACTGTTTGAATCTGCCCACTGCAGTGTATGGTGGAGTCGGCGGTTACAGAATAAGGTCGGCAATATTTTCCTTATTGTCAACAAATCCCATGAAAAGACTTAAACCAACAATTAATTGCCTGTGTAGCCAAAACCTGATATAGCTTAATATTGTCACAGCTACCTTAGCCACACTGTGACTAGGTGACTTGCTCTTTATCTAAAATGAACATGGGAATTATAGTTGATTTTGAATCAATTCCACATACACTGCATTAGTGCTGTAAATACTCACTAGAGCACCAAATGACAGCTGAAAATAAGCCCTAACAAAAGCGATATTTACTCCACCAGCTTGAGGAACGTTTGCTAAAAACTACAATGCCCAGCTGTTTGATTTACATCTTCACTAGGAACAAATGGGCTTGGGGAACAGGGAAGGGAAGTCAGAAGAAGGAACTAACTCAGTGTTGGTTTTGGTATTTTTTATAGGATTTGTTGAAAAAGAGAGACATAAAATAACATTATCCTCTATACGATAAAGGTTGTGTGCAATTCAGGGGTGGTTTGCGTGTGTGCTGCGCAGCTCTCAGTCCTCCTCCTTCTCGATGTAAGTCTTACAGGCCGAGCGAGCTATCTGTCGGGCCATGTACCGGTCTCTCGCCGAACTCACGGCCTGATCCGTGCTACGCTTTGCAAACTTGTTCGCCTTCTCCTCCGCTTCCTCTATCTCTCCGCCTTCCTGTTTCCGTTCGTCTTCTTTTTCACTCCCGTGTTCTCCGACCGCTTCCTTCTTTTCTGGAGCTTTTTCGTCGCTCTTCACCGCCTTCTCTGGTTCCTTCTTTCCCTCCTTCTCTTCTTCCTGATCTTTGTCCTTCCGCTTGTCTTCATCCGGATTCCTCCTCCTCTCTCTCTCTCCGTTCTTATCCCTCTCTCTTTCCTTAGGGCTCCTCTCCCTCTTCCCGTGCCTGTCTTCCCTGTCTGTATCCTTGCCTCTGCTTCTGTCGTCTTCTCTGCCTCGGTCCCTGTCGTTCCTTCTATCCCTGTCGTCTCTTCTTCCTCCGTGTTTGTCGTCCCTTTCCCTTCCCCTGTTTCGGTCTCTGTCTCTATCTCTGTCTCTGTCCCGTCCTCTGTCTCTGTCCTGATCTCTGTGGCTCTTCTTATGTCTGTCTCTCTCCTTCTCTCTCTCCTTCTCCTCTCCGCTCCCCGATGAAGGCGACCTCTGTCTGTATTGGCGTTTTGAGTGTGCGGAGCCGGCCCCGGGCTTGCTAAACCCAGACTTCTGCTCATGCCCCTCCTCACTGTCGCTGCATGAACTCGGGATGTTGTCATGGGACGTAGATGAGGGAACAGGTGAAGTCCTCTCTGTGTCTTTTGAAACCTTTGAGTTTTGAGTTCTGTGGGAGCAGGAAGAGAGAGAGATACAAATAAAGGTTCAGAATAAAGAAAGGTTAGACGAGCTTCAACCGTTTTACAAGGAATAGTACGCCTGTCCGGTCCCAGAATGGGGCAATCTTGTAACAGGAGAGTCTTCAGAGACCAGGTCCAACGGACTCTGATGAAAACGCAGTTAGCGTTGAAACGTTAATCTTCTAATAAAGTTGCTTTGGACCTGGTCTCTGAAGTCTCTCCTCTTAAAATGTTCAGAATAGTTTTTTTTTTTTTTTTTAAATGTGTGTGCTTGATGTGTTTATGGATGTAATGCGGAGTTGTGACTGACTTGTTTGCCGAGCGATCCGGTATCGCCTCCTCTCCGACAGTCTGATTCAGCAGGTGCCGGTAGAAGCCGCTCAGGTCTTTTTGTTTCTTCACGTCCAAAGCAGCTAAGCAAAATAAAACAATTCAAACAAATCATTTACATTGTTTAATAAGAAGTGGCCTCTTTTCCCACAATGTTTTAAAGTCCATCTCTTCAAGTCATGCTTTGTGTGCCCTAAGGAAGGAGATACTTCTCCAAAGCCCATTGGCATAATACAATTTATTGAAGGAATCAGGTTAAGTCTTTCCATTAAATATTTGAAAGCCCATTCACTATTTTCAGACTGGCACAACAAATTGTAAGAATTACAAAATGTTGCTACGGCGAAATCCAATTTAAGCTACACTTATTGTATATGTTGTTTGAAACATCTGGAGTTCAAAGTATCGCCATATCACTTACGACAAAATCGTATGTGCCTGCAGCCTAAAAACACTTGTAGGGTATCGGTCTAACCTTCCATCGCTGCCTCTCTTTTCTCCCTCTCCTCCTCCTCCTTCTGCTCCAGCAGTTTTTGCTTGTAGGCGGACGTGACGTAAGCTTCTTTATCTGCAAACTGCTCTCCCTCCGCCTCTCTTTCCTTCTGGATCTTTCTCTCTTCCCTTCGTTCTTGTTCCTTCTTTCGGTCCTCGACTGCTCTCATCAACTGGTGGATGTACTTTGGCTGTAACAAAGACACGCAGGAAAAAAAGAAATTAAGTTCATGTTTATGAGGAAGTTCAAGCTTTTAGTAGGATGTCAGAACTTAATTTTGGCAAAACAGCAGCACCACAGCACAGGGATTCAGTGTTTTAATGCTCCAACACAGTTTAGCAGAGTGCATGCTGGACAGTCTTTCTGACCATTACATCACTCTGAAAACCCAGTGTTTACAAATGCAGCTCTACAAGTGTTCAACATAAATGAGATTACCTTTTTGTCAGCGCCTCCCAGAATTTTTTTGTTGCTTTCAAGTCTCTGTTTTTGGATGTCATCGTACACAGCGTCGTAGTCGTAGACAGTGCTGTCCTGTTCCAGGGCCTTATGCATCTCCAAACGTGTCTTTAGAAAGAGAGAAAGAGAGAGACAAGATAAATGTAAATCAAAGAGGAATGAAAATGGGTAAACTACTTTATAGCATTAAGTGGACTGACGTCACTTTGAATTCTTCCTCTCACCTGCTTCATCATCTTCTTTTTGACAGCTTCTTTTTGCAGACTCTCCCCAACTGTGGTCTGGGGAACAAAACATATTATTTGAGCAGAAGTCTGCTTAAATGCCATAATAGTGAAAATACCTGAAATCACATGCAGTGATTGGTGAATGACAAGAGACAAATTATATTGCCCTGCTTATAACAAATCCAAAAGTTTACCCACCTCATCATCCGAATCATCCTCGAACACTGAGTGTTTCTGCACGGTCTTTGACACTCCTTTCTTCTGTGACAAGATCAGCCCGTACCTGTGGACAATCAGGAAACACGGCTTCGTAAACACTGTCATACCAAAGTCATCTGTACATGTATTTCACAAGCAAGTTGTAATTCAACAGGGAAAGGGGGATCTCTACAGGCTTCACATCTGACATCAAAACTAACGCATCCACTTGAATGAACAGAAAAGTGGGGTGTCTCTTACTTCATTATGAAGATGACTATCTGGATAGTGAGGATTAGAGATTTGTCTCCAGCATTTAGAAACAAACATTCCCATATCTTTTAAAGGCTGGTATCAATAGAGTTTATCTTAAAAATAGACAACTCCAGTGGCAAGAGCAGCCATATTTATATGATGGTTTGTAAACTTGTTTATGAGACAGGTGACTTTCTGCAAACATAAGGTTAAGCACACTTTCATAGTGCAATAGGTTATGCATCAAAAATAGAAACAACAAATGCCTCAAAGCTATGCGAAATCTACCATTTTCTTCTTTTTAATAATGCTTTCTTTATTAACACATGCTAATTTACAGAGGTACAAACATCGATAATTGATTAAATACATACACATTTCATAATGCCATTGTTTATGTTATATATATATCATATTATATTCATTCAATAATTTCTTAAGACTTAACGTCTTAATGATATTGGGTAAAATGATGCTACATTGTTTGAATTTATTAGTAACATGGTTGGCTTGGTTCCTGACCATTTTTCTTAAGAATATGGGATTTTTCCAAAATAATAATTAACTGTATGATGTACAGTATGTTATTTTCGATTAAAATATAGCATTACATAAAACATATTTATTTCAACATTTATCTTAAGTTTCTTCTTTTTTTTTAGAAAATTGGCCACATCAATCCAGAACATTCTTTTATATGTATAACAGTGAATAAATGGATGGGAAGTCCACAGAAATCACACTTATAATCAATATCCAGCTTGAATCTTTCTAACACAAGTTTTACTGGATAATTCTATGTAATATCTTGAAAGATCCTCCTTTAAATGTGTTATTGATACAGTATTTATCACATATTTCCCTAGCTTTCTCCCACCAAATCTACCAAATGAGTGTCCCCAGTCAGAACTAAACATGCAGAAGCAGCATTCAGTTTTTATACACCAAATATCTGGAACAAGCTCCCAGAAAACTGCAGGACCGCTCCAACTCTGACTTCTTTTAAATCAAAGCTTAAAACTTTCCTGTTTGCTGCTGCCTTTTATTAAACCAGATAATGATCTTATACTGCACTAGAGCATTTACTCTTGTGTGTTATATTTCTATTTTAGCTTCTATCCTAGCTTTTATATTTAGCTTGTTTTTATTTTCTAATCTGTAATGTTTTTATAACTGTTTTAATTATGTCTTAATGTTCTTTTGCACTTTGTCTCAATGTTCTTGAATGTCTATGTAAAGCACTTTGAATTGCCCTGTTGCTGAAATGTGCTATACAAATAAAGCTGCGTTGCCTTATCTTAACTGCAGTTTGAATGACTGATGTTAGCTATGAAACTCTCCCTGACAAGTTTGTTATTAGTAAAGCAAAAAGCCAATGAAAACACAGAGATGTTTCTGGTAAAAATAAAGAGCATGTTGATATTTAAATGGCACGTATGAAAAAGTGAGAATCTGAAGTATCATACAAACAAAAAGGACCCTAGTTTAGTAAACTAGCTAGCTGCTACTGGCCAGCAGGTTAGCATCAGGTTAGCATAACGCTAACTAGCTCCAGGAGAAGCAGTTTTCACTAATAATCCTGAGCTGCAACACCACAGCTGCTACATGCACATTAAGTTCTTTCAAAATAACTATAACTACAACCCCGACCAAGTGAATCAATTGACTTTGTTAATGTTAATCAGTAGCACAGTCACGTTAGCTTCTCTGCAACTTACTGCTTTGTAGGCAACGCCATCTTGCTCTGCTGGCTGTGAACACTTCTTCTTCTTCTTCTTCTTCTTCTTTGGTGTTTATTGGCTTATAGGTGCATCACTGCCACCTGCTGGACTGGAGTGTGGAGCAGTAGATTGGCAGGAGAAAAAATAAATAAATAAATAATAAAATAAATTTAAAAGAAAACAATAAAAAAAGAATAATTATTAATAATATCCAGGTAATAATAATAGTAATAATAATAAACTTTATTCGTATAGCACTTTTCTTAACAATGTTACAAAGTGCTTCACAACAAGAAAAAAATACAGTAAAATACAAATAAAATACAATACAATATAATATAGATAAATAAATTGCAATCAATTTAAATTCACAAAGAGATAAAAAGCTTTTTATTTTTTAAGATTTTAAAGTAGTAATAGATTTAGCAGACCTAATCACAGTAGGTAAGTCGTTCCAGAAGTAATGCTCGGGTCTATACAAAGAGCAAACTCTCAGGATTAAATCTAGATAAATAAAAATCAAAATGTTTTTTTTCCCAGTGAGGAGGTTACACATCAGTGAGATATCTGTAAACTTTAAGAATTTGAGAATAACAGAATTCATCTGGATACAAATGATATGTTATTTTTAATTTAAAACTATGTTAATAAATAGGCCCAGTTGTTATTTTGATAATCCTAGATACAATTTAGGCTATAACTGGAATTTGAATGATTTAGTTTTCAACACAATTACTTATTAATGTAAACATTCTGTAAATAACTTTGCAACTGGGGAAGGTGCCCACTCTGTGGAAAACATCCTGCATTTTTCCGGTTTACTAAGAAGAACCGGCCCAACGAGCCCAACCACTTCAGGCCAGTGGCACTCACGTCACACATGATGAAGACCATGTAGCGGCTCCTCCTCAACCTCCTCAGACCTCAGGTGCAGCATGCTCAGGATCCACTGCAGTTTGCTTACCAGGCGAATGTCGGGGTGGAGGATGCAGTCCTCTACCTCCTACATCGGGCCCACTTGCACCTTGACAAGGGAGGCGGCACAGTCAGAATCCTTTCTTGACTTCTCAAGCGCCTTCAACACCATCCAGCCCCTTGTACTACAGGATAAGCTGGCCAGGATGCAAGTGGACCCACACCTGGTGTCCTGGGTCACAGACTACCTCACCGGCAGAACACAGTGTGTCAGGTTGAAGGACATCACATCTGACACCGGTGCTCCACAGGGGACTGTACTGGCCCCCCTTCTCTTCACCCTCTACACGGCGGACTTCAACTACATCTCCGAGTCGTGTCACATTCAGAAGTTCGCCGACGACACGGCCATTATGGGATGTGTTAAGGGTGATCAGGAGGAGGAGTACAGGAGCCTGGTGGGGGACTTCGTCGCCTGGTGTCACTCCAACCACCTGCAGCTCAACACCTCTAAAACCAAAGAGATGGTCATAGACTTCAGGAAGTCTAGACCACCCCCATGACCAGTCAAGATCGATGGGGACAAGGTGGAGGTCGTGGGTACCTACAAGTACCTCGGGCTGCAGCTGGACAACAAACTGGACTGGACATTAAACCATGACCACGTCTACAGGAAGGGCCAAAGCAGACTGTACTTCCTGAGGAGGCTGGGATCATTTAACATCTGCACAAAACTCCTGCGGATGTTCTACCAATCTGTGGTCGCCAGCCTCCTTTTCTACGCTGTGGTGTGCTGGGGGGGCAGCACAACTAAGAGGGACACCTCGAGGCTGGACAAGCTGATCAGGCGGGCTGGCTCAACAGACTGCTGGCCATAACGGGCAACGCCAGCCATCCCCTGCACGCCGTCATCACCAAACAGGGGAGCTCGTTTAGCGGCAGGCTGCTGCACCCCAAGTGCTCCACAGGCAGACTCAGGAAATCCTTTGTCCCCCGAGCCATCAAACTGTACAATACCTCTCTAGGGAGGGGGGGGGGGGGACACACAGGAGGACGGTCTGCAGGACAGATAATAATGCACACAGTACACTTTCATAGACTAAGCTACTTTTTAATTCTGCAATCCACCAACAGCTCTACTCTGCACCTTTATAGATTGTTTTTTTACTGTTTTCTACCAATAATGTACAGCTTATTCTGCACTTTAGTCTTTTTTTTTTAAAACTCTCTCTCTCATCCCACATTATATTATATCTGACATTTCTTAATCCCCTGGTCTCTACTGTATATCTCCTATATTTTATTATTCAGCACTATATCACTTTATGCACTATATTCACTTTTTAATAGTCCTGTATCTCAGTTGTTACCCTGCACTATATTCAGTTTTAACAGTTGTCTTCATCTCCTGGTATATTTTTTGTACTTAGTACTTTGTACTTCTAACTTTTTACTGCCTTTTTACTAACATGTTTTGCACTATGGAACTGTGATGCTGGAAATTTGAATTTCCCTCGGGATCAATAAAGTTACTATCTATCTATCTATCTATCTATCTATCTATCTATCTAGAGCAAATGACCAATCTGTGTAAGCAAACTTACAAATACTGGGAGAATTTAAACTTCTTGAACTAAGGGAATTTATAAGTTTTATATCTGAACTTTACATTTTAGGCCTAAGAATTGAATGTATCAAAGCAAAATAAATTGTAGTTGTGTGAAAAAAATCCTCAGCTCTTGGGATAATGAATCCCTTTTTTAAAACATATAGGATAATGTCAAAAATGAGTTTAAAAATATGACATTTTGGATGCACACATTTTTCACTTGATAGCAACATTTAATTTCAGTGTTTCCCAACCTTTTTATTTTTTATTTTGATACCAAACATGTCTATTTGGTACCCCTCATCATGGGTTGTGAGCAGATCAATCAAAGAATGCTTTTCCCTTGTAAGACTGTCTAATTTGAATAATTTTTTAAGGCCTGATGAGGTAAAACTCTACAGTATTTCAAAACAAAAAAGAAGATTAAAGTAGCTATGAAAAATTCATTTTGTGCAGGAGAATTTAGATGTTCATATTCCCTATCCTGCTAATCATCCGACATCCCCTTAAATTCATTTCATGACCCACTGAAGGGGTCTACGTGAATTTTTATTCTGTTCCTGCGACCACACATCATATAGAAGAAAAGTGCTAAACCAAAGATATAGAGAATACTGTGACAAAAGGTGTAAGTCTGGCTACTGGCTGTCTAACTAAGAGCAAAGAAACTGCTCTCATTTTATGTTATTGACGCATGTCATTTGTTATTTTCAATGCTGTCCGCTCTGTTCTAAACCTGCAGTAAGTCATTCTCTTAAATCAGATCAGAGACCACGTGGCTCACCTGTGATTAAAGCTGCAGCTTTGAATTTTCCCCTGCCTCCTCTGAGTGACTCTAAATCAAAACACCATTATCTCTGTCGTGATCTCCATCTCATCTCATCTCTGGCCTCACTGCTAATCCCTCTGGTACAAACACAACGACCAAAGCTGCCTGATGGATGGATGAATGGATGAAGTGGTGCTAAAATTAACTATGACCGAAATACCTTTTTTTATATCAATAACTGAGAGGCACCTTTGTCCAATCTTTGTGTAATGGTGTAGAAATATAAACATTGCTTATGACAACAAGCCAATTATGTGAATTATTTGAATCGTCATGTATTGTTTTAGCCTGGCTCCAGATCTTTGAATCCACATCTGTAATTTTTGGCAATTCAGTCTGATCATATTATTTTTCTGTAGCAGGAAAGGGGAGAGAAACAAGGTTGTACACCACCTGTATAGTGGAAGTTCATACCTGCACGCGTTGTTATGTATTTGTATCTGGGCTGTGTTACACGTGCTGATGACACACACTTCACAATTGAGTGTGTGGTTTTGAGGCAAGCTATGGTTGCTGCTATCCCTGATCTGTGCCTTCAGGCAGTGAATAAACAGTGAGGTAGACTAATGCAGGTTCAGACAGACAGACTACACTTCAGGAATCATGAAATATCACCTGACGTTTTCCCTTGGACAGTACTGCACCCACTTCACTGAAGCTCAAACACGTATGTTGAGATCACATGACTTCTGGCTGATAAGACGGCAGGCCTCTTTTCTTTTCTGAACTACAGCCTTAAGTTGGAGTACCACAGATTTAGACTAACTCTTAAACCAATACATGAATATACTCTATATGGATGTTGTACAGTAAACCTACACATTACATTTTCATATATTTATATTTCTTGCTTAGAGAAGCCACATTCACTCTCGAGGTTGATGTAGGGATACAATATTGAGTCATGTGACTCAAACTCAAATTTGAATTGATTTTGTTTGAAATTACAGAAGAACTGACTTGACCTGAATTCTAGTGACTTGACATTTAAATCACACCCAGAAGCGCTCAGAAGCAAAGCTACGCCTCCGCCATCTTGGACTGAAAGCGACTACAAAGTGCCGCACAAAAGTAAAACAAAATAATTTCTATTCTATTGTCATAATTTTAATGTCTCTACTGAAATGGTCTGTGTTGAAAAATAAAACTATTATAAATATGCATACTATTATGATTATTTAAGTTTACTTACTTATTTATCTATTAGACTTTTTTGCCCGGCTGCTTCCCAGAGGAGCATAAAGTGAGCGATGGACATAAATGGAAGTTAGAAAATCCAGCACACAGATTTTGAAAGCAATCTCAACCTTTTTCATGTGACGGACCTCTAAATAGATGAACAACAGACCACAGACCATGAATGTATTGCAGGTTGTGTTCTGTGCAGAAGTCTAGTTTTCTCTCAGAACAGTTGAATTACAATATGCTGAAAGGTTATTATAGAATTTTTGCCCAACGATGCCAAAAATATACTGCCTACTGCCACTTTATACATTTTCTGAATGGAATTGTTATAGGGTGTTTTCCAGCAAACATGGTTATGTGTGCCCCACATGGGTTATGCTGGGGGTACCTGGGTACCAAGTGGGTATGGGCCCAAAATGGGCATCTTATCTGGGGCCCACTTGGATCAACTAAGTAGGTCCCACATGGGCTCCACATGGGCTCCCCATATGGGTTCTAGGTGGGTCACTAATGGGAAATTAGTGCATGGGCTCAGAATGGGCAACACAAATGGGGCCCACTTGGGTCAACTAAGTTGGTCCCATATGGGCTCCCCATGTGGGCTACCCGTGTGGGTCCTAGTTGGGTCAAAATGGGAAATTAGTGCATGGGGCCAACATGGAAACTGTGGACAAACCCACTTACAACCCATATTTCAGCCCATGGAGTCCCCATGTAGTTCCCACATAGAACTTAAACCTGGGGCCGAGATGGGTTTTGGTTTATGTTGCCCAGATTGGGCCGATAAAACACCCAGTGTACTCCTGCATGAAACCCACAAGGGCAATTGGCATGGGGTCATTATGGAACCCATGGACAATCCCATATAGGGCCCATTTTTCAGCCCATTTACTACCCACATGGGCCCCACATACAAATGTTGGTTGCATGACCATGGAGGTCAATATTTACTCCTCTTTTAACATGATTCACCACTACTAGCGCTACTAGCTACTGGCCGATAGCCGGTTGTTTGGGAACAGAGACGTTAATACATCCACCACAGTACAGGCCTACAGCATACAGCCCATAAGCCTGCTTTATAATAAAAAAACATGAAAATCTCACTTTTATATAATATGGGACCTTTAAAATACCTCTTTAAGACTGAAAACAGAGCCATGAGGAGGTGCAGAGGTCTAGTTTTCTCTCAGAACACTTGAATTACAATATGCTGAAAGGTTATTATGGAATTTTTGCCCATTGATGCCAAAAATATACTGCCTACTGCCACTTTAAGACATACATTTTCTGAATGGAATTGTTATAGGGTGTTTGCATGACCATGGAGGTCAATATTTACTCCTCTTTTAACATGATTCACCACTAAATCAGTAGCAGCAGGCTCATTGTTTGACTGAGAGACACTCTACTCATATAGCTGCTTTGTTTACGTCCAGCACACACAGGGTTAATGGGGATTGACAAGCTAGGGGCTAGTTGCGCATGTGCAGGAGGTCTCTGACAGAGGAAACAGCCGGGGAGTAGTCAAACAGTCACCGATCAGAGAGAGAGAAAGAGAGAGGACAAACCGAGAGAAAGACCCAACAACCCGGGTTCAGCTGGGCTTTCTTTCTGCACCCTCAAAATCACATTATGCTCGTCTGGTCGCTGTCGCTTCATCTCAGGTGTCCGCTTCCCGGTCGCTGAATGGCGCTGGTTACCGTGCAGCGATCACCGACCCCCAGCACCAGCTCCAGCCCCTGCGTCTCGGTAAGAGTCGCCTTTTATATTGAACACTACCACCACCAACACCACCATCAAACCACCACCAAAACCCAGCTCTCTTCGCTATTATATAGATTTTTCGGCTTCATTTCCGCTGTCTTTTTACTGTCATAAGTGCCTTGCCTTTGTACTTCTGCGCATGCGTGGAAATATATGCTCATCATTTCTCAGTTAACGTACATTATTATCTGGTGTAAACGTTTTATTATTATTATACTGCTGTGTGAAAAGGCGGCGTCGTTATAGCAACGTTAACGATCCACTTCTGTTGTCATGGTTTCCTGTATGTAACCGTTACATTTCCGCCAGTTCAAAGGTCCAATTGTTAATTTACAGTACTTGTCCAAGATAAGAGAAACTCTTAAGACTTTTAATGGATATTGTTGTGAAAATTGTTAGGTTTTGCTGTTCGTCAATATGACAGTACATTATCTGACTAACGGATTGTAGTCTTGTGGTTGCACAGGTGTAGTTTATAGCTGTCTACTAAAGGAATATGTCACGCACTTCCGGTCGTAATAAGCGCCTTGTGACTTTTTTTTTTTTTTTTTAATAGTTTTTATTTCAAACTGTCAGTATACACAGTAACAGGAGGAAACATTACAATCACTAATAGTGAAAACATTACCAAAAAAAAGCCATAAAATATAAAAAGGACAACAGAAATGAAACAAATCCAACATAAAATATATAAAAAGGAAAAACATGCAAGAGTATGACAATAATATATTGCATACATTCATTGTTTTCATAGTTTTTTTTGTTTTGCGATGAATAAATCATTAACACATATTGTTCCATTTCCTTCATAAATATGAAGAAATTTTGCTTTTTTTTCTGGTAAATTTACATTTGTGAATATCACTCTCAGTCACTGTAACCGTAGCAACCAAATCTTACATTTCCATAGAATCTTTTTTTTTTTTTTTTTTAGCGTCCTTGTGACTTGTAACATTCTCACTGGATGTTTTTTGTTTTGCATGTGTCATGTTCCACATTATTTAAGCACTTTAAATACTTTAAATACCTTGAAATGGTGCTTTTTTTTATGAATTGTTTACCCCCATTCATACATTGTTTGTTGAAGTATGCCTTCCCAAACGTCCCCAAAATGCAAATTGGATATTTTAATGACAAGATTAATGCAGAGTGTTATTTGTCTCCTTCTTGATCAGTTGCAATACACGGTAACTTTTTTTTTTTCTCGGTCAGAAGATACCAAAGCAAACAAACTACCTGTTAACTTTGCAGTGAGATTTTTCTGATGCTTTCTGAGGATTTTTGATATAAGAATTTTTTTTATTTATTTATTTTTTTTTATCATTTTTGCTTTGATTCCTTTTTAATTTTCAAGATAAAACGTCTTCCCCTCTGCAGATCTCATAATGTTGGTTTATAATGTACTCTTGCGTTATTGTTAGTGTGCTGTCTTGGTGTGTAAACACGGTTGTGGACGTGTCTCTTTGTCTCTGTTTGTCTGTCTCCTCCCCAAGTGTTCTGTACCTGCCTGCCTCTCTCTCTTCCTGTCTCTTTCTATATGTATGCGTGGTGGTTTTCCTGTTGATAGTCTGTCTTGTTTCTACTGAAGCAGGGAACCCCACCAGACAAGCAGGAAGTGATATAAAAGCTCTCTGTTTCTCATTCAAGTGTCACACAACTTCACACACTTCCTGTGTCAGTATACTGTTGTGTGTATTGGTGACAGCGCGTCTTCAGTTGTCCTTTTCTTTGTTTTAGAGTGGAGCTGTCAGTGTGACAATATGTGATAAATGATGATCTGCTTAACTTTCCAGTGCTGGTTGATCAGGACAAGCAGTGTTATTGTTTGTAACTTCTCTGTGGTGTTAGTTAGCAGTGATGGAAAGAGTACTCAGATGTTGTGGTTCAGTTAAAGCAGAAGTACCACAGTGTACAAGTAAAACTTCTGCATTCAAAAGTTTCTTTGCTAAAAGTACAAAAGTATTAGCATCAAAATATTTGGGCTGACCCGAATGCTTCGAAGCTTCGGCCGTTGCCATGGTAATTGACCTCCAAATCACTATTCGAATGCTCCGTTTTTTTGTTTTGTTTATATGTAAGTATGTCAAATAATGTATAAATCCCCAAAATAGCCCATGAAATAAGGAATAATCCCAAAACATTATTAATTATTCATATTCAACATTAATTATTATTAGTTATTCTCAGATGGATATCGCTGTTTGTTGTATGTAGAGGTGAGTGTGTGTACAGTAGTGCGGCAGTGGCGCTGTCCCGAAGCTTTGAATAGCTTTGAATATTTCTCATCGAAGCTTTGAAGCCCAAAAAATTGATATTCGGGACAGCCCTACAAAATATACTTAAAAGTACCAAAGTAGAAGTACTCATTATGCAGAATGGCACTTTCACAGTGTTATATTATTATAGAATATTATATTATTCAGTTTTTAATCACTAATCAATACATTTTAATGTTGTAGTTCATCAATGTGGAGACAATTTTAGGTACTTTGTGTACTACTGGCTGGTTAAGTAGTATAGTACTGCATCATATAAGTATGGTATATGTTTTTTTTTTACACAAGTTTAACTCATATTGCCCAACCCTACAATAAAATCAGAGCAGAAGACTGTTTCATCTGTATCCCTGCTAGTTGGACCCAGTAGAAGATTAAAATGTGTTACTTTCTACCCCCCACTATGTTTCAAATCACAAACTGCAGTTATTTTTTTTACCAAGAATGTCAGTCATAAGGGACCCTGTCCTTCACACCTTTTACATTCTGAGTAAAGCAGGTTATGTGAGTAGACATAATGATAAATGTCTTGCTTTGTACACACACATTTTAGGTAATTTGTCATCCAGAGCGACTCAAAATATATATACAAGAGTAGATGTAACAAATTTTTTTAGATTAGATTTAGATTTTTTGATTTTTTAGACATCAGTAGCAACCAGTATCAAGGAGTACAAAGTCAAAGAAACTCAGTGTTAGCTATAGTTTCTATCCTTTGACTGATCATGTATGTTAGAGATGTGATTTTAAGCCAGAGAGTCTTTCATCATGACAGGAGCTGTAAAAGAAGAGGAAAAAGATATGCATATAATTTAGCAAGATGAGGCAGACCGGGGTGGTGAAGGATGTGAAGCATTTTTTGGTGGAAATATGCTTTCAAGTTGCAACCCGCACACACATACAGTGATAACGCATTGCACAGACATGTCTGGTTTCCTGTGTCTTGCTGTCATGTGATGTGTGTGTGAAGTCTTATGTAAAGTCTCATGAGATGCATGTTTTTCTCTCCACCCTCTTTACTCGACCCTTATGTTGAACCTGTCCAGCCTCGCTGGTGTGTGTCTGCTTCGTAATAAGGGTGTTTGTAGAGAAAACACACACATTGTACTTCACATTTTGCATTTAGGGGAGAAGCCTTCACTAGTTTTAACCGGTGACTCTAGATGCTGTAACTTGTGACTCCGAGTGCAGCACAGACTTGTCTCCTGTCCTGCAGATCCCTGCCCAGCCTGCACAGTCAGGCTACACATTTCCATAAGCTTTGGAAAAATCCTCTCACATTTTCATGTATGCAAAATCTCAGTATGTTTTCCCATCTAAACAAAGTTTGGTTGATGTAGGACACAACAGCTGACAACTCTGTCCAATCTAGTGAACTAAAATAAAAACTCCACTACTATGTAGTTTACATTACAAATATCGTCCAGAAACCCTCACAGGTACTCGTTTGGCATAAATCTGATCTTGATAAATCAAGAATCTGGTGATACGATACGTATCATGATACAGGGGTTACAATTCAATATACTGCGATTTGTTTTTTTTATATCTAATTTTAGGAAAACTGTCATAGTATAAAGAACACACCATATACATAAAATCGAAAAACAAAAACAAAAGATATTATTACGAAACTCAAGTGTATCGATATTTTCTCACACCCTTATAATGATATACAATCAAGGTTCTGCACAAGATCCGACAGTAAATTCTGGTTGACCCTTCCCTACTTTGCTTCAGCTATAACTAGGCCAAAACGTAACAATTCTATACTGTGTTACACTCACACCAGAAATGACATACACACATACATTGCACACAATTTGCATTGGCTACGTCAATCATTGCTGTGCATTCACAGACAATACAAAAATTCTGTGATTTGATTTTTCATCCATATCACCCCAACTTCGGTCAGAAACAAACACATTGAGGCACAAGTTCATCTTTTTGTCTGTGCTCATCAACCTATAATCCACTTCTTTCTTTTATGAAGCGGTTAATGGTTTTGTAATGTTGTTAAGGCGAGTAAAGCCTACAGTGTAAACAAGATAAGTACCAGGCCCTGCGAGATAAGTGCCAGGTGTTAATCTGCTTCTAATCCTTAGCCCTCTCATTTAGCATAGCTTCATATTCCACAATGTGATTTTAGATTTGTCTCTTACCTCTCTGCTTGTTTTTGTGTGTGAATGTGTTATTCTCTGACCGGCCACACCTTAAAAACAGACTGAGGTCATTTTCCTGGAGAGAGTGCACACAAATTGAGTCGAAGCTGAACTCTGCATTCCCTCCTGTCTCTCTGCACCTCTGCTCTCTGCTCAGGCAGCGCTGAATACTCTGTTGGATGCTACTTGCACTTTTAATGTGCTTGTGTCTGTGTATGTGTGTGTGCTTGTGAGTATAGAAAATACACAAGCTACTCTTTTTGTTTTACCTAACGTAGAACAGTGGGATTTGATTGATTTACATTTTGTCTCACTGCTTGTTTGTTTCAAGTGGAAGCTTATTTAATGTTGCTAAAACATGTTTTAAATTTTGATTATGATCCCTCTGCTTTGAAGGTGGGCTTTGCTATAATAGTGATAGCTTTATTAATACTGCGCTTCATTAAAACAGAGTCCTTTCATCATGAAATTAATTGAATTCTGCAAGACCAAAATTATGCTTATACTAACAGTTGGGGCTGCAACTACTGATTATTTTCATTGTTGATTAACCTGTTGATTATTTTCTTGATTAATCGATTAGTTGTTTGGTCTATAAAATGTCAGAAAATTATGAAAAATGTCGATCATAGAGAGAGAGAGATATTCAATTTATTGTCATAGAGGAGTAAAGAAACCAGAAAATATTCACATTTAAGAAGCTGGAATCAGAGAATTTTTAAATTTTTTTCTTAAAAAATTACTCAAACTTTTAGATCAATTATCAAAATAGTTGGTGATTAATTTAATAGTTGGCAACTAAGCGATTAATCATTGCAGCTCTACTAACAGTTATTATTCGCAATTCTCTTTATAAACATTACTAATACTTTTTTTGCATTCTTTTTTTTTTCTGTATACAGTATCAGCTATTTCTTGCTATAGCAAAAATAAGTTCTAAGAGGAATATTTTCACATTGCTGCTTAATAAGAGCTTGCATGTTATCTTTTACCATTTAAATAGAGTGCTACACAATTAAGTGATCTAAATAAATTATAAAAACAAATAAAAAAATGAAAAATTCTCAATAAAATGTCTAAAAGAGTGTTGGGATTTTGAATATATATGCAATTATAGCAATGCATCAACATCCAAATAATAATATATTGATTTTAATATATGTTGTGTCTCTATCTCCAAGCAGGGTTCTACATTAATGTTTTTTTTTTACTTGCCTGGTCGGGCAAGTAGGTCAGAAATCTACTTGCCCGAAGTAAATTTTTACCTGCCCCTATACAAATTGTTTCATTTATTAGTGGTTATCAAATAACAACAAAGATGAAAGTTAATTGTCATGTTTTATCTACCATGCTCTCAATCTTGCAGCAAACTGCGCAGAGTTTCGCCCACATCCTCTCTAACGCCACCCATCTAAACTCCTGTTTCCAGGATAACTGAAGTGCTCACTTGCACTTCAGATCGTAAACTTTGTATTTACCCGCCGCCATTTTCTCATGAGTGCCTCATCATCGGTACTGTGCATGTGCACCTGTCAACAGAGAAGAGAAAGAAGTTTCAACTTTAGTTTGTTTATAGAGCAACTTTTAAAAACAACACAAGTTGACCAAAGTGCTGTACAGTGGTAAAACAACAATACCATATGTAAGAAGGCTCACTCCTTAGCTACTTCCATCATCAGCTCTGGAAAAAAACGTTGTGTTGCTAGATTTACAGTACTAGCCCCCGACGTGGCATTTTACTTGACCCGGGCAAGCAGGCAATCCTCATTGTTGAGCTCCTGCCAAGCTCCGTTGTTAAAAGTTTGTTATTGTACTATACTTACACATTATTGAATGTCATTTTCTCATTTTCTCTCTTTAGGAGTCCGGTAGTGGGGAGGATGGCCGCTCTCAGCCGAGGAGGTAAGATATTGACAGATATTGTGCAGAATCACCTGTTCTGTCTCAGACAAAACTTCATCTTTGCCCTCTGTGACCTCAGCGCAAAAAAAAAACTCTTCCTGTTTCCCCACAAAAATTATGTGCAGTGTGATTTTCATAAAGAAGGAGTTTGGTTCACAGTGACATCGAACCGGAAATGTAGTGCCAGGCCAAGTATTTGAAGAGACAACAAACATCTGCTGAAGTCTCTGAACAGAGGGCCTGTTATGGTGCTTCCCCTGACCTCTGACCTTGAAATGGCCAGACCTAGACGAACGGGGGGAGAAAATAGACCTTACGTGAAGGAGCACTTGATGATTAATCATTAAATGTGTCTGTCCCTGCAGGACTTCCTTCCTTTGCTGATACAAAGAGCGTCTGTGCTATTGTCGTGCTATTGTGGCCTCACAATCCTGCGCTGTCCCTTGTTGCCTCCGGCATTGAACTGGAGTTGGAATCTGGTTTATCCTGTTTCACTCAACCACATTTTCAACTGGTTTTAGTCCACCCGCTATCAGCAATTTCCTCCTACTGCTTACTGTGTTTATTTGTTCTAGACACACATGATACCAGTGGACCGTAGCTGCAGTAACACTCTTACTTCCGTCTTTTGTTTTATTTGGCCCTTTATTAACGGATGAAGTCCTCATCATGCATGAGATAATTAACTGTGGTCCTCTAGCTGTCCATTAGAGGGCAGTAGGCTCCCTGTGAGTCCGGTCTGTGTATGTGGGTCAGGGGATCCAGGGGCAGATCGGTAGCCCCTCCCAAAGTCAGAGGCCTCTGTGTCTGTCTGCTCATTGGAGCTCTGTGCCATCCAACTGAGAGGGCTTTCTGTATTTGTGCAGCTGGGAGTGAAATCTATATTCACATACTGGGGCTGTGTGTGTGTGTTTGCACAGAGATAGGTATCAGATCAGATGTCATTTTGATTTACTGTATTTTGTTAACTAATATTATTTTAAAGGTCTTGTTTCGAAGTCCTAAGAGTATTTGACCCGTATGCTTCCCCTCTCTTACAGACACACACATTTGGCTAAATTTGACAGTTTCTATGAAAAGCTGGGTTCTCTATGGGACATGTATCACCATGACCTTGTTACTTGTATGGGCATGCCATTACATTTTTTTTCAAAGGAGCACATACCAATATATGAATATCAAGTTTCTAGGAGCTGGACCTTTCTTGACTTTGGAATACCTGTGTATATTATACGGGCTTATACCGGGCTGCAGAGGTCAGGAGATATTCTAATTTGTTTGCCATCTGAAGTAGGACTGTGTATTGGCAAGAAACTGGCAATACATATCATGATACAGGGGTTTACTATTCAATATATTGCGTTATGTTGCGATACTGTAAATAAGGCGATATATTGCGGTTTTGTAAATCTTATTATAGGAAAACTGTGTAAAAAGTATAAAGAACACACCACTATACGCATAAAATCATTTATCACAGTGTCTGTAAAATCCAAAATCATAGCACTACTTTTTGTGCAATCTGATTGAAGGAATTAATAATAATAATAAAATTGCTTTCATGATTCTTTAAGTAAACAAATTAAGTAAATAAAAACAGGTGTTACATATATTTACTGTATATACAGACTGTATATATATTTTAACTATTAATTAAAAATTGTTTTTTTTGAGGGTTAAATGTCCCTTTAAGGTACATTTTGAACAGATAAAAAATGAGCGATTAATTGCAAATTTATCGCGATTAACTATGGACAATCATGCAATTAATCGCGATTAAATATTTGAATCGATTGATAGCCCTAGTATTTAGTGTTTTTGTATTTTATTTATACAGTAAGTATTTATTCCCCATAAAGCAAATGTTATTTGTTTAACAGTTTGTTTAGGGCCATTACTGTACCATCACATAATATAGGAGCACCACAAGAGAAGAGCACTTGTATCTTGTCCAAATAGTCACATATTTCTTGTCAAACTAATTGTGAACAACTAACACAGGGACACAGGATTAAACTTGTAATGTATTATTCATTTCACTGTGTCTTTAAGTCCAAGTTGTAGCTGTAGTGTATTCACATCCCGATGGTCTGAGGTGTGTTGGCAAAGAGACAAAAAAAAGGATTCAATAAAAGTGAGCCTGCACACTGAAATACTGAAGTAATGTTCCCAACTGCTGACGTCTGTGCCTGTCGTGCCGTAGAAGCCAGCAGCTGCTGCAGAGCTCATCTCTGACACAGGTAGTGACATTCATTCAGGCTGTAATAAGGCTTTAGTGATGCAGTGTGTCTGTCTGCATAAGCGGGGCCTGCTGCAGTGCTGCTGATTAAAGTCAGTGACATCAGCAGAATAGTGACATCAGCTAAAGCAGCGACGTCACTGGAGGACCTACAGAGGAGAAATCAGGGGAAGAAAGAGGAATTTATTATGACGCTTATGATCTACATAATTCTTCAGTTAGATGCAAAAAAAAAGTGCACTTATGAATTGTTTTTCTGAATGGGAAGGACGTTATTTTGATTTAATAGTTCTTTTTCCTACTCATTTCTTAACGCCTTACAGTTTAGTTTGTGTGCCTCTAAGACTCCCCAATAAATCATTTCACTCACTCTGATGTAATCTAATAAATGTTGTCTGGCATATTGATTAGATTGTAAATAATCAGATTGACTTCCTGTCTGCGCATAATTCATACAAGACTCAACAATTGTGTGTTTGTGTGCTTCAGATCCATAGATAAAGCAAAGTACCAAATAGTTGTGGGTGTACTGTATTATATATGTGATGTTGTAATCACTAGGGCGACTGTCTCTGTGTTTGTATACGTGGAGACATAAGAGCAACAGAGGAGTGTCCGGTGTCTGTCTGCATGTAACGACCACATCCTGGCCTTCGCTGCTGGTCATTGGACGGTGTGAATTGCAGCAGTCAAATGAGAGAACAGTAAGGTGGAACTTGAGAGATGGGTTCAACACCACAAACATATGGGTTGTTGAGAGTCCATGGACAGGATTGGAGAGCAGGATTATGGCCCAGGACTGTTCCTAGAGAGACCTATAATGCCTTTACAACAGATGTTAACAGATATTTCCTTAATTGATGAGACCAATTAAAGAAAGAGGATAAGGAGATGGAAGTTATTTGTGGGGGTCAATGTGAGAAGAAAGTCAGTCAGAGAAGGAACCTGTGAAGGAAGGCTGTGATGGAGCATAGACAGTTTAACAGGAAGCTGATGTGTTGATTGGGTAACCTTCAGATTAAGCAGCTGTTGTCAGTCAGTGAAGACCTCCTGATGAGTATTTAAGTCTCATTAGTGTATCTTTGGTCTGCGTTATACATTCACAGTGTTTATGCCTACACTTAGGGTTGCTCGATTATGGCAAAAATCATAATCACGATTATTTTGGTCAATATTGAGGTCACGATTATTTAACACGATTACTCATTGACTTTGAAACATCATGCATTTAGAAGGAACATTTTATAGGCTACATTTTAGAGTTAAATGCATCAATCTGGTGCACTTTGAGAGCAAAATTAAGAGGCTATACTGTATCTATGAAGAACTTTGTGCTCTAGTAAACAATTTAATCATAAACACATTGGTTGTATAGACATGAATGGTGATGCCTTGTCTGCTGTATCTCTGTCTCCTTTAATGCTTGACACTGACAGTATTGTTAGAGTACATACTTTGATATGTTAAACCACTGAGAGGAAGTCAATGTCTGTAACATCATGGAGTTAATCGACCCACTTCATCTTACTACTGAATCACACCACCTGGCGAAGGAGGGTCAAGGTCAAAGACCGCATATAAGTGTGCAAACAACACACACAGCTCAAACATACATACAGAAAAAACATCACTGCAGTTGTTGTTTATCCTGTGATATGAATGGACAGTCAGGTGGTGGCCACACATTTACCCCCAGTTTGTTATCTATTCTATGAATTGAAACCACGGGAGGATCAACAAGCAGCGTAACCAAGTCTAAGGTTGAGTTTCGAGTACTTTTTGATTTCTCAACCCTGTTTCCGTTGTTGTTGTGTTGTTGTTGTGCTGTTGCTGGAAGCAGCAGCAGCACATGTAGGTGTCAGGTGTCTCTGACTCTGTTGAGGATTTTCCGTGAAGGCTACAGACCTAGAGTTGGTTACACAACTTTGTCCCAGACAACACAAGTGTGATCAGTGTGTGTGTGGCCCACACTCTCCAGAGGACGCCCCGCTGGGTATGGGGAGTAATTAATGCTTAATCAGGAGAAGTGTTGTCATGGAAGCTAAGTTACCAGGTTTCTGATGCTGTCGTCACCATGAGAAGAGAGAAAAGTTTCAGAAAGTTATTGACAAAAATGACCCTAACCTACAACAACAAGACCCTCTCCTGACAGAGAGAGACTATGTCTTTATATCTGCCGAGATAGAGAACTTATTATTATTTAACGTAAATTTGCTGGATATATTTCGTCACCTGCTTTGCGCGTCACTCATTGCACACTACATCACTCGCTGCGGCTGTCCGCGGACTTATAAAGGTATTTGTGATGTGTCAAAGACAAACATAATTCCTTCCAAAAGTAATTGAGAACGCAATTTATTGTATGGGAACTAGGGCTGTCAAAGTTAAAGGGACTGTTTGTAAGAATCAGAAATGCTTGTTAACAGCGACACCTGTGGCCGTTAAGTCAACGAAAGTCAGCGTCGGGCTCGCGCTTGCTCGCTCTACATAGACATGAACGAGCATCGCTCAAAACAGTGAGGCGAGACACGTCAGCTAAAACCACAATATCACTCTATATTTCACCTGCTTGGCAGTAATGTTAGCTGACCAGATGAAGGTCTCTCCATGAATCAGTGTTGATCCTAGTGTTAGCTTTTCCTGCTTCAGCCTCCCGACCACGGCCGGAGAAAACAGGGGAGTCACCGGCACCCGGTCGGAGACGATAACGTAACTCGTTGCGGAGCCCCGTCACTTCACAAGACACGGGAAACCTCTGTTGGTCTGGAGGAGTTGCAGCAGTTATTTCTGCACAAACGTCCACTGTACATTCACTAGATATTCTCAGAGCTAAACTAACTCTTCTGCAGGTCCTAGTGTGCAGGCATTCACGTCTAGAGGTGGAGGGAGCTGAGCGAGAACGCGCGCGGTGTGTGAGTGAAGGCAAGCGGACAGGCAGCGGAGCACAGTACAGCAGATACTCCGGCCCTGGAGACCAAAGCTACGGTCTCCCCCGCGTCCTCCGACCGCGGCCAACACTGTTTTGCAAGACGGGCTTCACTAGATAGAACTTTGCGGTTTTGGTGCTTCCGTGTAGTTTGTGTTAGATTCTTGTCTGAACAGCGTAGCCACACATGCGAGCGCACATATATATGCGAGCATGTGAGCGCGCATATATTTGCGAGCGCGCATATATATGCGAACGCGCATGGGACACCGACCCGGGTGATTTATATGTGTAAGAAGTTACAAACGGTCCCTTTAACACAAATTCCTTTTAACGCCACTAATTTCTTTAACTCATTAACGCAATTGATCTTTCGGAGGCTGTAGCGAGCTCAGTTTTAAAGCTAGAGTGAAGATACCGGCATCATCAGTACAATGGTTCCTTTTTTATCAATTTCATTTATGACTTTGCAAAAGAATTAATTTTGTTTTCTTACCCAAGAGTTCTCTCCATTAAAGTCACGTTTTTGTCAATGGCGGTCATGCCCACCCCATCTTTCACTGTGGCACTAATAACCCCTCATACGTACTCGACAGGCGGCTGTTTTCAGTGATTGGACCCTGATTGGACCATGTGTGTCTCCTCCCCCTTCCCGCGGCAGCTTTTACCGCAGCCTGCTGCAGACAAACAGTATGACACCGAGCAGATGTTAAGAGACACCTGCTCTCCTACAGCATGTGCTAAACATGTCTGTCTTTTGCCGTTTCTGAATATATTCTTACCGCGCTTTAAGCTCACCAGAGCTTCTGCGTTTTCACAACTACCCTGGCAGTGTGTGGATTGAGCTGACCCCCTTCCACACTCCAACAGCGACACATCGATAAATCCAGCCCGCTCCTGTGCGTCCTGCCCCGGCCACCAGAGCAGCGATGCCTCCCGGTGTTGTGACCGCGCCACGGAGCTCATCAGCCGGCTGCTTCTGCGCCTGCTGCGAGCTAAAGATGAGACCTTATTTCACCGAAAACTCCGTGATCTCTCAGGGGGAAATTTATCAGCTGTAAGTTTACACTCTGTACAAATATTTAACTATGAATTGCAGTCTTGAGTCTATTGTTTTTCTCATTATTGAGATGCCTAATGAAGGATGCTAGAGTCTGATTTTGTAATATCAGAGTGGTTGGACTTGAAGCTTACTTGGACAGTCTCCTTATATCCAGTCTTGACACACAGGTCATATTCTCTCACTGCTTTCAAGTATTTGGTTACAATGATCTGCTATGACAAAAGGCATGTGGTTTTCCCATGATGACTTAAAGGAAGGATATGACAGCACAATGGCTGCAGGAAGAGGCTTCCTTCCCTTTGCTCCATGTGAAATGTCTGCCAGATGCCATACTCATGCACTCTCCTCCACCCACCTTTTTTATTTTTATTTTAGATGCATCTTGTGGGGGCACAGCAGGAAAGGCAGGACAGATTGTACAGGAATCAGAGGATGTGATTAATCTGCCAGCTGAGTTGCCTTCAGAGAACAAACGCTGGCATTTATTGGCTGTTTTTGTGTGTTTGATCAACCAAGTCAAGACATAGTTTACTTGTATAAGACTTCTGTCTAGTAGAGTCTGTGTGTGTGCATTTACACTTGGTGAAAGAGTGCAGACTGTCCTGTATCACAAGGTAAAGGACTGAGGATCGTCTAGGATGGCACAACACAGTGTTTGTTGCTGTTGATCCCTCTGTTGGCCTGAGGAGGACGTAGAGGCTTTTTGCACTTGACAGTGAAGAGTTTCATTGGGAGATAACTATGCTTGCTGATATTCATGCTATGTGCCTCAGATCCAGTTTTATGTGAATTAGATATTAGGGCTGTCAAAGTTAATGCGATAATAATGCGTTAAAGCAAATTTGTTTTAACGCCACTAATTTCTTTAACGCATAACGCAACTTGCGATTTTTAGGTTGTAGCGGGCTCATACTGATATCATATGAAACTAGAAAACCTAAGGAACCCATTGGTACCAACCATCTCATACTAACTTGCCCGGAGACAATATAACGCTCCAAACTTGCGCTAAATTCTGGCAAGGAAAAACTGACATGGCCATTTTCAGAGGCGTCCTTGACCTCTTATCTCAAAATATGTGACTGAAAATGGGTTTTATGGGTACCCAAGAGTCTCCCCTTTACAGACATGCCCACTTTATGATAATCACATGCAGTTTGGGGCAAGTCATAATCAAGTCAGCACACTGACACACTGACAGCTGTTGTTGCCTGTTGGGCTTGAGTTTGCCATGTTATGATTTGAGTATATTTTTTATGCTAAATGCAGTACCTGTGAGGGTTTCTGGACAATAATTGTCTTTGTTTTGTGTTGTTAATTGATTTCCAATAATAAATATATACATACATTTGCATAGCAAAAGCATATTTGGCCACTCCCATGTTAAGAGTATTAAATACTTGACAATCTCCCTTTAAGGTACACTTTGAACAAATTAGAAATGTGCTATTAATTTGCGTTTAATCACGATTAACTATGGACAATCGTGTGATTAATCGCTATTAAATATTTGCATTGATTGACAGCCCTACTAGATGCTTTTTCTTGATGTGAGTAAGATGTGGGTTGAGACTGTTTAGAAAAAAAATAACACCTCAAATTTGTAGCTGTCACAAATATATCACAAACTTCCATTTTTCTAACTGTGAAATGTAAGTGAATACTTTTAAAGCCGCCGTTCTGAAGTCAAGGATTGCCGGAGACGGAGTATCACTTTTGTAATTACTGCTGTCCCTCTCCTCAGAATGGGACTTCCTGATTCTGATAGTCCTTCCTTAGTCTTGGACTATATTTATCATTGACTTCAGTATGGAGTGACAAATATGGACAGTCAGGGATCACTGGTGTGAATCTGCATTCACTCCATTGTTTCATAACACGATGGTGTCAGCTTAATCCCAGGGCCAGAAATCTCTTTGTTGGACATTGGGTGTAAACGTTGCTTGCTATGAGTTGGGCTGTGATTAAAAAACAAAACATCAAAATTAAAGGAATGCATTTGGCATCTTAAGCCTGTTAACTCTATTGTTTAAAGAGAGAGAGAGCAGTAGCACAGTGTAATTTAGCTGGAAATGCCAATTTCATGCCACAGACAGTTAAGTTGTAATTGCCCATATAGCACAAAGGTAGGTCTGCTGGTTCATGTGAGAAAGAGAACTGGACGGTTAAACGGGTGGACAGACTCAATATGTCTTCATCTGTCGTGCCTTCTGTCATTTTAGGAACATGTCCAGTTCAGTTAAGCCAGCATGTTATTGGAACCAGCTGCTGCTTGTTGTAAACTGCACAGTGAAGTGTCCTGAGCTCATAAAGGCACATAAATCTCTCCCATTATTGTTTTGTATACGTTGTTTGTACAGGATGTCGTGTGTGTGTTTTCTAAGAAAACACAACATTAAATCACCGTTATTGAAACTCATTCGACCTTTAGACAACAAAATCCCTCATACTCAATATTCAGCAGATGTTTTCATGATAAAGATCGAAAGCTTCTGCTTCATTCAGTTGGGGAATAAAAACGATTCCCACAACACCAGCAACAGTGTCTGCTTTACATGTCTCCACTGTAGCATTAAGAGGACGACACATACAAGTAGTTTAATCTATAAATTGTCATAAAATGGTGAAAAAAAGATTCCCATCACAATTGTCTTTATATTGCTTGTTTTATTTGAGCGATTGTCCCAAACCAAAAGACATAGAGTTTACTATCATGTAAGATGGAGAAAGGCAGAACATCCTCACATTTGAGAAGCTGAGGCTGGAGAATGTTTGGTATTTTTACTTGAAAAATGACTGAAACCATTAATCGATTATCCAAATATTTGCTGATTATCTTTCTGTCGATGAACTAATCAGTTAATCCACTAATTGTTTCAGCTATACAAACTATACATTTGCACAAAAACACATCTCTTCCTATTCTTTAACTTTAAAAAAAAGCCAATTGTAGTGTGTTGATTGTAGGGGAAACTTCAGTGAAAAAGTCACTTTCCAGGATAAATCTTATTTCTAGTCATGGGTGGTTGTCACTGACTTTATTTTTTCTTTTCTATCTGTCCAGCATCAGTGAAAGTTTCCTGACAGTTAAAGGAGCTGCTCTCTTCTTACCTCGAGGAAATGGCTCCTCTCCTTCGTCTGCCTCTCGCTTCTCACAGCTGCGCAGCAAACATGCAGGTGAGGAAAAAAAGGTCTTCCTCAAGAACAACTGACTGATTATTAATAGTGCTGTTGGTAAAAAAAAGAAAAGAAAAAAAAGGCATTTTTGCATAACGTCAGTCCTTGACACTTATCTAAGATGTATTACTCTCATCTTACCAGGAGACATCCAGCAGCATCTACAAACCATGTTCACTCTCCTCAGACCAGAGGACAACATCAAACTGGTGGGTACACACACACCTTATAAACGCAAACACAAAGTTCAGTCAATCTGCTGCCAAGACATCAACTGTGTTTTTCCTGCTCCAGGCGGTCCGTTTGGAGAGCATGCACACTCAGATCACCCGCTACATGGTGGTGGTGTCAACCAATGGCCGTCAAGACACGGAGGAGAGCGTGGTGCTGGGAATGGATTTCCATCCTGTCGATAGGTGAGACAGTAACATACACATACGTATATTTGCCTCGCCTGCCTGTTTGATACTGTGCATAAAGTTGTAACATGGAGATGTGTTTTTTCCCCTCCCAGCTCATGTTCTGTAGGGATGGTTCTGCCCTTATGGAGCGACACGCTGATACATCTGGACGGAGATGGGTAAAAAAATATGTTTTAAACACAGAGCTAACACACATTAAACACCAGGCTGCCAAGATGGCTCACCGTGTCTTTTTTTTAATTCATCTCTCTCCTCTGTGTCTTCTTGCTCGCAGAGGTTTCAGTGTGTCAACTGATAACAAAGTTCATGTATTCAAGCCGGTTTCTGTGCAGGCCATGTGGTGAGTCACACTGCATTAATCACACAACTTGGTAGAAACAGATATCCATATCAGCCCCTTTTATTGTTTGCAAGTGTTCATCTTATTATCTAAAGCCCGTCCCTGCCGTTTATTTGAAAGTTTATTTTTCATTCTCAATTACTCACTCGCAGGTCGGCCCTCCAGTCACTCCATAAAGCATGCGAGGTGGCTCGTTGTCACAACTACTTCCCAGGCAGCTTGTTCCTCACCTGGGTCAGCTACTATCAAAGCAGGGTCTACTCGGACCAGGCACGCATCAACGAGTGGAACACCATGCAGGATTTGCAGTCACACCGCGCTGATTCGCCCGTGCTCTTCTCTGACGCGTACGTATCGATCATATGGAATTTGTTTTTCCACTATATTTCTAGATAATATGATCACATTTCTTTATTGTCTGACGACATTAGCATGCAAATATTAAAAGATTAAAATGTTTAATAAACATTGTACCATAAACTGGTTTGGCGTCTTCTCCATATGACATGCTGTATGTTTGCAGCAATACTTCATATACGGAAACTTACCTGCACTTAGTTAATTTAATTTTATGGTGTTTCTGCAGACCCACAGGAAGAGAGCTGACAGAGCGTCAGATCAAATCCAGTTTGAGGGAGATCATGATGCAGAAAGACCTCGAGAATGTCACCTGCAAAGAGGTGAGTCAGTGCTTCAGATGCTGGATTTGAAGATGCTCCAAACAGATGAATCCATCAGTGGCCACGTTTACGTGCACAAAACATTCCGGTTTTTGCCCTTATTCCGAAAAGACAATATTCCTACTTAGCTGTTTACATGGCTAATGAAAATGAATATTCCACTAATATTCCAGTTTACATGCAGCCGTGCATAGTATACTCCGATTAACATAACTGACGGTGGACTTTTTTGTTAATTCAGAATATCCAAACAGAATATGCTGTTTGCTTGACCCGTATCAAATTCAAAATACTGTCATATTTAGAATAATAGTGGAACATTAACGTGCATGTAAACGTAGTCACTGAAATTTAGTGAAATTTCACTGAGTTGTTGCAACAAAGTGGGTCCCTGTTTGAAAAAAAAATTACATGTTTGAGTTCCTTTTTAGTCACCAGTATTTAAATGCATTTTAGGTTTAGATTGGCTGTTTCAAGATTTTATCGGTGTGTTTGTCTCCTCTCTGGCTGGATGTGTGTCGTAGATCCGAACAGAGCTGGAAATGCACATGACATGCAACCTGCGAGAGTTCAAGGAGTACATTGACAACGAGATGATAGTCATTCTGGGCCAGATGGACAGTCCTACGGAGATCTTTGATCACGTCTTCTTGGTAGGTTGCCTCGGAACACCTCCGGATGTACCACTGCTGCATCTGGCAACAGTGTAGGTCTAATCACACTGAAGGATGAAGAACTGCCACAACAGCTAGATCACAAAGTAATAAGAACACTTAAGAATAGAGTAAAATGTGTGAACACTCGTTGTACGTGAGGCTTAATCCACGTCTGGGGAATCTGGTAAATTATGAGATTGTCTTGTGTAATTCAAAATTTAAAGTACTTTGTTCTTGTTTGGAGTGCACATTGGATGTTGGGCATGTCTTGCAACAGGATTTAAGCATTATGAAAAGCTCAGTTGAAGGCTCTGAACCAGTCTGAGGATTGTTTTGTTTCCTACAGGGATCTGAGTGGAATGCATCCAATTTGGAGGAGCTGCAGAAGAGCGGGTAAGGAGGGGGACAAAAACAACAACACAAGCTGCACTGAAGTCAATAAAGACATAAAGTATCATATGACAAGACCCTTACAATAATTTTGTTAGAAAAATAAAATATTCTTCAATCTGTTATCCAAACAGACTGCACGTCCTATCATCTCTCTCATCTTCTTCTAATCTTTCCTCTCATTGTCACTCAGGGTTCAGTACATCCTGAATGTAACGAGGGAGATTGATAACTTCTTCCCCGGTGTGTTTGAGTACCACAACATCCGTGTGTACGACGAGGAGGCCACCGACCTGCTTGCTTATTGGAACGACACCTACAAGTTTATATCTAGAGCCAAGTGAGTTTCTGACAACTGGACGTTCTCTATTTTTTTTTCTCTGACCTGCTCACCTTGTGAGGGCGGTGTTTGTTCTCCTTACAGAACTGTTGACAATGATAGGCTGATATGTCTGCTTGATTCTTCAAATGTACTCCAGGAAAGCCGGAGCCAAGTGCCTGGTGCACTGTAAAATGGGCATAAGCCGCTCTGCAGCCACCGTGATCGCGTACGCCATGAAGGAGTACGGCTGGGATCTGAAAAAAGCCTTTGATTACGTCAAGGAGCGTCGAGCTGTGACCAAACCCAACCCCTCTTTTATGAGACAGCTGGAGGAGTATCAGGGCATACTGCTGGCCAGGTACCCACATAAACACACACATGTATATTTCATGTGGATTTGTGGGTGTAGCATGACCCCAACACTGCGTGGACTGCGTGATTTTCTCAGGCTAATGAAATAAAACTATCCATCAGGAGGAAACCTAAAGGCACACACAGCTGAACTACTTCTCCTTTTAGCTCTAGTCTGTTCTCCACCAACTGAAGAAAAATGTCTCTTTAGGCCCTGATCAGACAGAGCGTGTTTTGCAGTTTGCTGCTGTCTTTTTTAAATTGTTGCTAGGCAACCACCGAATTAGTGCTAACGTTCGCTTAACACAAACCATGAAAGGTAGTTAGAGTGCTACCTCATAGTTAACAGTTTAAATGAATGAAAACAACTTACCCGAAATTTGAAGTGCTGCACTAATTTGCCTCCTGCTGTTTTGTATTCAGATCATGGTAACTACGGTTGGTAAAGTCATAAAGCTCCAGGTATCCAGCAACAGTCAGCACAATCAGAAAATTATGTTGGATGCTTTTCCACCATCAGCTGAGTTTTTATTAACTCGAGGCGTTCAGGGCGCACCTGCAAAAACGTGGGGCGTATAGAGCGGAAAAATGTGAGGTGCGCAACAACACAAAAGCAGCGCGCAAAACGCTTCACTCTCATCGAGAACAATTACAACAATTACAAAAAGCCGCCCCAGGCTGCTAAAACACAATCTGTCTGATCGGGGCCTTAGCTGTTAAATGCTCCACTATGTTCACCAGCTAGTTGCTAACTTTGTGTGTCTGCTATTTGATGCTGAGCAGGTAGCGTACACTTGGCTTCTCACTGAAAAACAGCTGCAGCTGTAAATGAGGCTGAGTGAAGCTGAGTATGGTGGCTGGAAAACCAAAACCAAAAATGACCACTTTTACACTGAACGTAGTCCCATAAATAGTAAATAATGTTGATTAGTGCAGCTTTAAAATGCATTTCATATCAGCATCATATTTACCTGTGACTCAACACATTTAACACAATAACTTTATAAAATGACATTAAAAGCATGTGCAATGTTTGTATGAAGAGGATAGGAGTGACGTGAAAAGATTATAAAGTTTTTCTTTTTTGTTGTGCCATGTTTCTTCCCATCCCTCCTACAGCAGGCAGAGGCACAACAAACTGTGGCGTTCTCACTCCGACAGCGACCTGTCTGAGCACCACGAGCCACTGTCTAAGTCTCACGCCCAACCGCACAGCCTGGGTCGCTCCGACCCCCATAACCAGGCCGGCAGCGCGTCTGGTCCCTCTGTGAAAGAACTGCTGGATTCACTGGGATCTTCGACCATCACTGGCAAAGCAACGCACTCCGCTAGCCAGCCTGATACTGGCATCCACTCCAAGCAGTTCAGCTCTTCATCCTTTGAGGGGGTGGCAGCTCTATCAGGCAATGCTGAAGCTCCTTCTCATTCTGCTGTAGTCCAAATCAGCCAGTTGGACTCCCCGTGTCCCGAGTCCACAGCTGGCTCTGTGTCTCCGTTATCTCCTCCACTCTCCAACGGCCTATGCGACGCTGAGGAACAGCCCTCATCACCTCCTCTCTCCCAGCCAAGGGCCGCCACTGTGGTGCCTGAGCCTCAAAAGACAGACATGGTGACTGTTGCACAGAGTGTTTTAGTGGGCCAGCCTCACCCGCCTCCATCCTTTCACCACCTCCCCCTCTCCCCTGCTCCATCCCCAACTCCCGTCTGCACGGATGAAGTTATCAAACCGCAGTCCTGCTCTCTGCCTGTGATAAAACCGATGCTAGCGTCAGTGCCTGAGCCCATGACGACACATACACCAAGCACACAACAGGCCGTACTCCAGTGTCTGTCTGCACCAGTGCCTGTCAAAAAAACAGACTGTGACCAACAGATGTGTGGCTTGACTTTGGACGGTTTAGCAGCACATCCTCCCTCCACTAGTGATTTTATCAGCTACCCCAGTGCCATTCCACAAGACAACGAGGTGTTGTTCGGCCACAGCGCGGATCACATCAACTTTTTCAGTGCCAGAGAAAAGTTCAAGGGAATGAGTCAAGATGGTAAAACTCAGCTGAAGAGTTGTGGCAAGGAACATCCACCACTGCCTCAGGAGGTCTCCACTAGTGAGGGAAAGGAGGAGGAGAAAACAAAGGTAAGGTTACTGCTTGTAGCAAAACTACTGCACACTTCTTTCCATTGCAGACACCCAGATTACTGTCTAAGCTTTTGGTCACATAGACTTTCTTCAGAGCATCTCTCAGGCTCTGAAGAAGGTCTCAATTTGAGTGTTTGGAGATAAATGTGTGAATGTTTTGATCTTTTTTCAAGGCTTGTGTAAGATGCCCAATATAATACAGATGATCCAAGTAATTATTTGATAAAATTAGAATTGTTATGACATTTGGAAGTGTGTTGAACTCACAGCAGTTAAACTTGACTCAAATTATTAATTTGTTTGTTTAGCTGTTGTTTTCATGAGTCCAAGGCGCCACCAAGTGGCAAAAGGAGTAGAGTATCTGTCACATCAGAATCCATTTTACTTGAATGTTTTTTTGAATAACTTTATGGATATATGAAAACTTTTGTTTGTCCTTTATAATGAATTATCTTCTGTCTTCTCTTTGTAGGAAACGACTGTCCCTGTGCAGGTCACAGGACTGAAGCCTGCAGAGCACATGGAGCCTCAGGGCCCTCAGGACCAGGAAGTGAGGAAGTCGAGGCAGGAAATGGAGGATGGAGACGTTTTATCACAGAGGGAAGCCGAGAATGTTAAAGAGGAAGAGGGAAACAAAGAAGAGGAGGAGGCTCCTGCTCGTCTCTACAGCGATTGGACGAGGGGGTCCGTGCGGCGTGTCACTCGACAGCTTGAGCAAAGAATGAAACAGGAGCACGAGACTCCGTCGCCCTCCTCATCCCCACCGTCCCTCTCCGGCAGCTCCTCCTCCTGCTCTCAGCAGCGTCCACCCAGCGTGTCAATGTCTAGTCCGCAGGATGCATCAGCGTCAGAAGGTAGCAATGTGCAGGAAGAGCAGGAGGATGATGATGAGTTTGGACCAGTTAAAAGGGACAGTGGTGATGTAGTTGAGATGGGGGCACTAGAAAATAATGAAGGAAGCACAAAAGCACACAAACTCCAGCCTGCTGATACTAGGTCGCTCTCTACCTCTTCTTCTCTCCACCGCTCTGCCCATTCTCCCTTCGCCTCGGTGAACTTCCTGTGTTTGGAGGGCGTGACAGATTTGGAGTCAGGCACAGACTGGGACTGCACCACAGAGGGACCTCACAGTGACATTATCATGAGGGAGACGTGGGAGACTTTGTGCGAACTGGGTGCCTTCCTGCAGCAGGTAAGCATGGACGGAGCCGGCAGGACCAGGTGTGACCAGTCTTTTGGCCTCAGTGCTGCAACCACTCAGAATCGAGGCAGCGACGTCCAGAAGAGGGTCAGAGAGGTGGAAGCGAGGATTCGCCAGGCAGGACTGACCCCTCCTTCAATGATGAAGCGCTCAGCCTCTCTGGCCAAACTGGGCTGCCTGGAGCTGCTCGCCAATGACCTGAGCGAGTGGG
The DNA here is from genome assembly GCA_916700685.1 of Adelosebastes latens. Classification (NCBI taxonomy): domain Eukaryota; kingdom Metazoa; phylum Chordata; class Actinopteri; order Perciformes; family Sebastidae; genus Adelosebastes; species Adelosebastes latens. Next base: position 121,458 of record CAKAKR010065382.1, read on the forward strand.
AGTTCAGCCGCTCCTCCGTCGCACCGTCCTCTGCAGAACCTCCGATCCACACAGCCAACGACGAGTCCAAGAAGCAGCGGGTCCACAACTCTCCTTCCTCAGCCGGCCAGCAGCCAGAAGTCCTCGGAACTGGTGCGGAGAGGCTTTCTGAAGCTGGAGACGTCTCTCCACCATCCAGTCCGCAGAGAGGAGAGCTCCAAAACTCTGACCACAATTCTCTGCATCTGCCTGGGCTGATACTGATGGCAACAAGGCAGCAATATGGAAGGACTCACCCTCTGAGGCGGCTTAAGAAAAGAACTGCCAGTACCCTTTACCACACCATGTAACCCTCATCGTGTGTGTGTCGGTGTGAGAGAGAGAGAGAGAGAGAGAGGGATCATGCACACCTGTGAGAATTGAAGTGCATAGAGAGGCAAAGTCCCGCCCCTTCCGGTGGTCCACCAAGGAACCTTATTTCAGAAAAAATATGAACGGTAGTCGACGGCGAGAGACAAATATTTTTTTGATCCCATTTGAATTGAACCATGAATCAGACATATCATGTTTGATAATTTAAAACATAATTTTGCAAGTCAAGAAAGTCACAGTTTGTTGTAAAACTGTTGAAGTGTAAGAAGTGAGTGAAAATAAGTAATTAGAAAGATTACACACCCAAAAGTGACGTCTCTCTCACGGAAGTTACGATGCCTGTGTGTTTCGTACTGGGATGTACTCACACCAGCAACCGGTCTCACTCGTTCTTTCACTTCCCAGCTGATAAAAAGACCAGGAGTCTCTCCATAAAACACATCAGGTCAGATAACGTTTCATTTGTGTGTGGAACATACTGTAGCTAAGTTAGCTCACTAGCTAATGACATAGTAGAAGTAGTCCACTGAGCGGTTTCACACAAAACTAAGTGATACTACGACAAACCTACAACAAATTGCGACTTTCTTGACTTGCAAAAAAATATTTTGGGGTCCTCCGGAAGGGGAGGGACTTCGCCTCTCTATAATGTTGGATTTATTCAGCAAAACAAACCAATGCCTCTTGCCTTAAAGGATGTGTTTCTGTACATGTTTTCCCTGCAGATCTGCTGAGGGCCTCAGTGAAATCCGAGATACGAGTTCTCAGTGCAAGAACAGTGACAAGGCTATGAAGGGTCCGGTCAGTTGAAATTGAAACTATGAATCAAATTGGAAAAAGCGCTGTGTAGTATGAAACACTCAAAGAAGCAGCAGAAACAATCATAAAAAATGAATAAGTTGTCTCAAATGTTAATATGCCTGAGCCTGCACATATTGGCCCAATCCCAATCTCCACACTCACAGACTCACTGACTTTGAGACGCGTTCCCACAAAGTCCGTGAGGGTTTAGGGCTGTCCCACTGTCAAATCGTCAAGTCCTCGAGGGCCCTCTCGCAGACAATTTGAGCCCTTTATGAACACTTTCTGTAAGTCTGCATTTCTGCAGACTTCACCTGAGGAAATTACCCAAAATTCATAGCTTTGGGACATTAAACAATCTCAGTCAGAAGGGGGGAAAAAAAGGTAAACAAAAAGGACAGCGCATTTGTGTTCAGCCTGGCATATTCAATTTACACAGAAGCACAAACATTAAGGATTTAAGATGGTACATCAAAAAATGTGAAATCAGAGGAATGCAATCATAGGCTATATTACACACCTGGTTTATTCATCAACCAGTTCTTTTAATTTTACTTAATGATGCTGTTTGCCAAAAACGAGTAATTTGATTATTTGACAATTGGGCTACCTCTCCTCTCGTAAGGCAAGAGCCTGGAAGATGTTCAAATCAGGCAGTAAAAATAAAAAACCCACAATTGGCATCGTCAAGGTAACGTGATATGTTGCCGCAAAGTGCAGTCCCATTCATATTTATACCATTTCAAACCCTTGCAGCCTCTCGCACTCATTTACCAGGTGACGTCAGTCAAGTCCCTGAGGGTTCAGGGCTTAAGTCCTTAGGGGGGACGTTGGGATTGGGTCGTTCACTCTTCACATCATTGCTGGTTCCTCCATCATGAACTTGATATTTAGTTGATCGCTGTTGGTTCATTGAATAGTCTGACCTGATGTTAGGTGGAATGTAGCCTCTGTTTTCCTCTTCTCGTGTCTCTTCATCAATATATTTGCTGCCAAGAAAATGATACAGCTGGTGCAATCTGATAAATGAATCTAACCAACATCAATTCAACACTCGGAACAGATTTCTCAAACCTGCAGATTTGGTTCAAAATGATCATTTAAGGCAGTGGTTCTCAAACTGTGGGGCACAAAATCTTTTTCACTGCAGAAAGTAAACAAATCAACTCTTTATGCATCCATGGTAGCAATGGTGTTCATTGGCGTGAACATTTTTCTTCCTTCAAAGGGGGAATGACAGAAAAAGTTTGAGAACCACTGATTTAAAGATAACCTTTGATTCATTTAGAAATACTGTACTGACAAATAACACCAATCAATGTCACTTCTGCTGTCTGGAGAGACTGATTTTAATCAGCAGCACATCTAAACACACAAACCACAGACACAAACAAAGAACGGTGTATCCACAGCTGGTGACAGGAACTGAAAATGGCTGCATAGTTGTGCTGAAAACAAAATGCAAAGAGAAGATGCCTGCTGGTTTTTTTTTTTTTAAATGTTTGTTTTGACTACACAATACCTCAGTAAGTGTGAACCAAATCTGACCTGCATAAACGTCAGCCTCTGGATTCCTGGGATGTCTCCGTCTCAGTCAGAAAACAATTTCAACTTCTCTACTGGATGAACTGAAGTAAACTCGTCTCTCTCGTGTCCTCTCATTGTTCTGATGACACTCAAACATTTTCTGTATGTATTGCTGTGTGGGAGAAAGGGTAGGTTAGGGGTTGGGAGTTTGAAGGCAGAGTGTATATTTGTGAGTTTCCTGCTTTGTTCTCTTTGGGATGTAAAGGTCTATATTGTGAGTGTTGACATTTTAGGAACCGTACATGTTTTTATATCTGGTTTGTGTCCGTGCGTGAGTGCGACTGAGTAGCACAACTTTACTACGTGGGTGTGTACTTTTATTATTATTATTATTTTTTTTAATTAATCTCTTTTGTACACATGTTAGGAGTGTGCCTGTGACTGGCAAGTGAAGCTTCTCTGCAGTCTATCAGAAATGTCTGTACAGGGAGGTCTGTCATACATGCACTTTACTCCCTTTTTAATTTTAATGTGGCTTTTTTTTTTTTTTTTTAAATGTATGGTTGCTATTTTTGGGGAGCATGCTTGGGTATTAGCAGCCGTTGGATATGCGTGTGTATTGTCAAGAACTGATTTTATTGTTTTTATTTTAAACTATCAGTGTAAATATTCTTTTATATCATGTGCTTCAACTGTGACCATTAAACAATGAAAATTATTGAGCCTTTTTTGCTGTGAGTCTGTGTAAAGTAATGTAAGGCCATGACAATATACATTTTTAACATTATTTAGCAGTTATTTTTAGATTGTTTAGTCTATAAAATGTCCAATTTCCCAGACCCTATAAGGCCACATCTTCAATGTGCTTATTTTGTTCGATATTTATTTTAATATGAAATAAAATAGTCTATTTTATATCATAGTAGACTGAATATCTATTTTCTGCTTTAACATTTATAGATAAAAGCAAATCCTTATATTTCTATAAATGGAACCAGTTTAATTCTGCATACATGTATTAATGTCAGAGCACATTCACTATGAATGTGTTAACACTTCTTTTCTTCTTTGGTTCATTTTGCTTTCACAGCACGTCGTACAGCATCCTGATTGATTCTCATTCTATGAGGTGAGTATTCTCTCTGTTACTTGAAAAACTGTACTTATGTTTTCAGTTTTGGTGTTAAAGGTGTCACTCTTACTCCTGATCATCCACAGAACACATTGTCAACAGTTGTTTCTTTGATAGAAAGTAGTTTCAATGAAAACGGTTTACAGTTATACAACTTGTTGTGTAAAAAACACATTTGGAGTGGACAGAGGTCTAGTTTAGGGAAAACTTTGTTACTTGTTTGTTTAATGCAGGAAATATACTGTCAGCTGTAAGAAAATTGCAAAAAAATACTGTAAATCTGTTGGGTTACACATTTACTTTTTCAAAACTCTTCACACAGTCAGCATAACAGCAGTCAATATGGACAACACTGTGGATAACCTGTCATTGGTTTGACACATTCAATGATCACATATTTCAAATTTCTTGAATTGTTTTCTCACTCAGCAAAACTGTATTTGCATTTTGCACGTTTACATACTATTTTTAACTCTTAAATGTACATTAAAAATGTAACGTAACACAAAAGTACTATAAATTAGTCTGCTACATTCTGCTACATCTATACAATAAAACAACAATCTTATAGAGGAATTATATCTTATAGGGATGCACCGATCCCACTTTTTGAGTCCCGATACCGATACCTGGGTTTTTGGGTATCGGCCGATACCGAGTACCGATCCGATACCAGTGTTTAATTAATAAGCTGTATGCCTCACTGTGTGGAAGTGACTGGGATAAATTTTTTTTATATGCAAGGAAACATCAGGCTTTACTTCAGCATCGCTTTCCTAACTTTGTAAAACAAATGTGACCAATAAATACATATATATATATATACATTTATTTAATTGTTCTTTATTATTAAAATAATAAATCATACATCAACAACTTGGTAAAAAATCTTCAAAATTAACAGGAATTACAATTCAAGTGTAAACCTTTTTAATGCAGCAATATATTGGTCAAAATTTAAACAGGAATTAGAAGTGAACTGAATAGATCGGCCCGATCCAGCTATTTGAGTCTGTATCGGCTCGATATCCGATCTGGTATTGGTAACGGTGCATCCCTAATATCTGCAGAGGATTGCCAGGTCAGTAAAAAAAATAAATAAAATCTACTTCAAAGACAATAATAATACAGACAGTAATACTCTTGTTCTTTTTTAGGTCATTTTGTTAAGTGAGAACGTTTTGTTGTTGGGAGGCAATATGAGATAATAATAATAATAATAAACTTTATTTATATAGCACTTTTCTAAACAAGGTTACAAAGTGCTTTTCAGAGAGAAAAAAAAGAGAAAATCAACAAAACAGAAAAAACAACAGATAAGTATGAAGTGTTGTGGTTGCATTTTGGATTATGACATTAAGCATGATGCTGAGCTGCATGTTGGTACAGAGAACTGGGTGAGGACTTTTGAAAATATGTAGAAAAACCTTGGTCAACATGGAGCACTTGAAGGCAACATTGGAGATCAGCTCACCTGCGTGTGATTATTGAGGCTATACGTTTCATTACGTTTGTGTTATGTCCCACTGTCCTTTAAGTCCCCATTAGAGAGTAGAGACCCACCACAGTTGTGACACTGACCCTCGAGGGCGCACTGGCCCCCTGCAAACCGGCGCGCGTCACGTTCCCCCGTACTGACAGAGCCTGTTCCAAAATAGACGACATGCACCCACCACCCTGCTGCACCCACCCAACACCCTCCTCTCTCCCTGCACCCACCCACACCCACCCACACCCTCCTCTCTCTCTCCCTCCTCTCTGTCCCGGTACTCTCCCCCCTCTCTCTCTTTCCCAGCTCGAGGAGCAGTTCGTCCAGTGCGTCCCCACCAACAACTCGCAGGGAAATATCATTCAAAGGAGTAAAAAAGCAGCAGAAGGTGGAGGAAGAGGAGGAGTAGAAGACTTATACTACACAACAGAAAACCGTGAGAGTTTGTCCAGGGAAGAGGGGTCTCCCCAAAAAACCTGAGGTGAGCTGGACTATATCTTTCCTAATAATATATGTGTGTGTCAGTGCTGCAGTGAGGTGAGAGGTGCGTCAGCGTCTTTTACTGCACTGCTGGAGAGGAAGAGGAGCGCGTCCTCACCTTTCTGGAGAGAGTCGGTACATTGTGACTGTGCGCAGATCTTGAGTTGTGCATGGCAGCTGTGGGCTACTTTAAAGGAGCACGTTGTTGTACATTACTAACCTCCTCTCTCTCTCACTCACTCCTCCTGCTCCACTGACAGCCTATATGTTCCCATGTTTATGTGTGTTTGTGTTTTGAAATGGACGGTCCATTTCATGAACAATAAAGTGCCACAGAGTGTAGCTTCATGCTGGGACTATTTAGGACCGGGCTGGCTGGTGGGAGGAGCGGCTGGTCCGGCTGGGACAGCAGCAGTTTGTCATGTCTATATTAGGAAAGTGGCAGTGTCATTCTTTCGCTCTGTGTCGACTCTCCTCTCCAGAGCCGTGCCATGTGCAACAGAGGAGGGCTATCTCATTAACCTGAGGCACATTTAAAGGAGCATGCCTGAGATTTTTTTTTTCTGTGTAACTTAATTTACTATAAATCACAAAAAGGCCTATTTCATAACATATTCCCAAAACATACAAGTTTTATTTTTTATTTTTTAATGGTTAAAACCTTACTGGCTGCAACTCCGGGTCTCCACAGTCATCTAAAACTTAGATTTCCTCCTCCATACATTTCCGTGTCTCTCAGTATTCAGATGTGAATAATGAGGTACTTTCATTGCATGCATCCCAGGTTAAAAGAAAAATAACTTCAACTTTATTTTAATCGTTGCATACATACAATTTGACCCTTTTTAACCCATCCTAAGCATTTTAGGAGCAGAAGGCTGCTGTAAAGTGCCTGATATCAGCAAAGTAACACATTTCTGCCCAGCTAAAAGTACCTCTGCTGAATTTGGGTGGTGTTTCTTTTGGCTTAGTTGTAAGATTAAAAAAAGATTAGCTGTCATTTCTGTGCACGCTGCCTAGGAAGTAGTTGTTACAGTAGCATTTTACAGTAGCCCCCAGTAGGGGGCGACTCCTCTGGTTGCAAAAAGAAGTCTGATTGTTTAGAAGTCTATGAAAAAATGACCCTACTTCTCACTTGATTTATTACCTCAGTAAACATGAGTTTATGGTCTCAATCGCTATAGTTTCAAGTCTTCTTCAATACAGCGTGATGTTCATTTAGTAAATTATGGTCCCAATTGGAGTCAAATTTAGACCATAAAGCATTGACAGGTCGCTACCACGGCGTCGTCCGGTCTGGGAGTTGTCCACGTTTTTCGTCTTACAACTTTAACCCTTTCAAAGTGTGTTTTCAGTTCTTGAAAGTTAATTATAAGATTTTGGTCGACGTCTTATTCAGTGTTTGGTTGTACAACTCCACCCTCTCGTTGTTACTTCTGGTTGCAAAAAGCCAAGATGGCGACGGCCAAAAACCAAGATGGCGATGATCACAATGCCGAAATCAAGGCTTCAAAACGGCAGTCCACAAACCAATGGGTGACGTCACAGTGACTATGTCCACTTCTTATACACATGCCCCTTATCCCATAACCAAAGAAAGAGTGGAAGCTCTCTTGATTCTAATCAATTCTTCTGAACTGATATCTTTATTTTATTATATTTTAATGTTAGATATTTTACATTTTCAAGCCCTTTCTTTAAAGCAGACCACAATATAGTCATTTCAAAATCCGATAATAAGGCATGTACCATAAATACTCAGTTTTCTTTGGTCAAATGCTTGAAAATAAATGAAGATAAGAGAAGTGTAGTTTTGATTCATGCCGTGGACAGCTATGTGGTAATAAAAGAGAATTTAAATATTATGGTTACAAGTCTCTGACACAGTATCAATTAAAGTATATACACACACAAGTATGTATGATGTTGTGCTCGCCATGAAATGCCTCACCGCTGGCCCAACTGAAGTGGTCGCTGGAATGTAAATCTCTTGATAACGGAGAGCTTCCAGGAAAGAAACGAGAGCATCTGTCCTCTCATCAGTCTGGTTGAGTCATGTATCCCACAGTCTCTTTAGGCTAAATGTTGTATATTGTAGTGTGAAAGTCAGATATCATCACCGATGACAGCAGCATTTAGGTTACTTTATGTTGACTTCATCACAGGCCTGATAAGTTGACAAATTTCCACTGAAAAGGAACCAGACTTCGGCCTCAGTTGTTGCTCCATGTGGTTTTATTTTGACTGTGAGGAGCCAGATAGTTTGAGTTTTTGATCGACCTTTAAACAAGAGGAAGAACTGCATTTATCAGACGTCTTCAGGGACTGATGCAGTTCTATTTCTAGATTTGGGTTTTTAGTTTATGTAAGCCAGCATAGTCTGGGAGTGCATGTTAGATACGTTTTTAAACTACATATTCTCATAGGGATTATGATTGAATGTTGACAACTGTGCTTTGTATTGGCATTGTGTGTCATCCTGCTTTTTATCGGTTCTCTGCGTCTTAGTGTTAGTCTCTGATGTTTGGCCATCACATAGTGTTCGGTGGGACAATCAACTATTAATATCTGCACTGATGGCAAGCACTGTTATAGAATATCTCCTGTGTTTTGGAGGATTACAGTCCGCCTGGCCGGGTGCCTGGGACAGACGCAGGACAGCAAGTTGTCAAGTCAATAAACACATCACAGAGTTCATTATTCAGAGAAAAGCATAAGGTCTTTTAAAGCCTCTGAAATCTTGGCTTCAAGTAAAAGTATTTCTTTATGACATCAAATATTCAAGACTAAATACGCATCTTTAGGTATTATTTATTAGCACATTTGTGCCCAGCAGGAATTTTTATTTCCTTTGTGTCCTCTGGGTTTACCCAAAGTACAAATGTCGGTCAAACCGTTTGGCTGAAAAGTGAGTTTTTCTTATCATACTATATCTAGTCTTTGGGCACACGGTACTACTGTTTTTGCAACAGACTCCATTATATTTTAGGTAAAAACAGTAGTCCCATGTGCCCAAAATATACTACTATATAGTATGATAAAAAAAAAAAAATTCTGTATTTCAGAAAACGACACAGAGCACAATCAAGAATTTGGTATCTATAAACTCATAACAAGTTGAATATCAAAGATATGTACACAAATGCAGTGTAAACAAACATTTAATAAACACAATGTTAATGTTAAAAGTGTGATTTTTTTTTTTTTTGGTTGCACTGTTAGATGCTTGCCCAAAGTATGTCTATACCAAAATTTCAAGACTTTTGACCAATCAGAACAAATGTTGTGGAATTTTTCCTTATCATACTAAATATAGTCTTTGTGCACAAATGGGTTAAGAGTTTAACAATCAAAATCTTAGCTAATGAGGACTGTGTGGGTGTGATTTGATCAGATTTGATTGACAGTGACGGTAACAACCCACCAACTGTCATCAGATTCTGGTTGAAATGTTGCTAAATCGGGCAAAAATAGAACAAAAGAAGTGGAATAACCAAAACTTTGACACAAAATAGTGTGTTCATATAGGACTCCATCACTCACAGTAAGAAGCTGATTGAGCCTTTAAAACTTATTGATGGATATACAGTATGAATGGACAGCAGGGCTGTATTACTCAGTCGGTTTAACAGCGTTTGTGCTATAGAAAATAAAAGAGGAAATTCAGTCCTCACTAGCATCACATAGACAAAATATTGTAACTATTTAATGTGACTTTCAATCTGAATAAGGTGAGTGAACTGCCTTGAAAGGCTTGAAAACACCGTTTTAACGCCACTAATTTCTTTACGCATTAACACAAATTGTGATTATTAGGTTGTAACAAGCTCAGTTTTAAAGCTAGAGTGAAGATAACTATATGACATCATATGAAACTAGAAAAACCCTAAGGAAGCCATTGGTACCAACCATGTCATACTAGCTTGTCGGAAAGGAGGCTAAATAATGCTCCAAACTTGCGCTAAATTTTTTCGAGGAAAAACTGGCATGGCCATTTTCAAAGGGGTCCCTTGACCTCTGACTTCAAGATATGTGAATGAAAATGGGTTCTATGGGTACCCACGAGTCTCCCCTTTACAGACATGCCCACTTTATGATAATCACATGCAATTTGGGGCAAATCATAGTCAAGTCAGCACACTGACACACTGACAGCTGTTGTTGCCTGTTGGGCTGCAGTTTGCCATGTTATGATTTGAGCATATGTTTTATGCTAAATGCAGTACCTGTGAAGGTTTCTGGACAATATTTGTCATTGTTTTGTGTTGTTAATTGATTTCCAATAATAAATATATACATACATTTGCATAAAGCAAGCATATTTGTCCACTCCCATGTTGATAAGAGTATTAAATACTTGACAAATCTCCCTTTAAGGTACATTTTGAACAGATTAAAAACGTGTGATTAATTTTCGATTAATCGTGATTAACTATGGACAATCATGCGATTAATCGTGATTAAATATTTTAATCGATTTACAGCCTTAATATATACAGTATAAAGCATGAAGCGTACAGATTGCAGAGTGTAATATTGTTATAACAAGCTCTTCTGTTGGCTTTAATCAGCTCTGTGGTCTCGGACAGAATTTGTTTGGTTGAGATCTGATCAAACTCTTTTGCTTGTCCCAAGTCTTCAAAAGAAATCAAAAACTTGATTCATATGAAATCAAATAAATCACTAGATCACAAGACACTTTTGGCCCAACATGAATATACAGCATGTAACTGTTCATGTAACTCTCTGCTGGTGATTTTAGTTATATTTGGTTTGGTTCGGTGATGGTGCTGATTGCTAACATATTTCGTGAATGTTAATAAATTTTTTACCACCTCTCATCCCATTTCTTTCTTCCTGTCTTACCCCCCCCATCCCTCTCCGCTCATCTTCTTCTTCATCTTAACATCCTCCTACCTTCCTCCTCTCGTCTCCTCAGCCATGAGTCGCAGCATCGTGCGGCAAAGCAAGTTTCGCCACGTCTTTGGCCAGACGGTCAAGGCTGAGCAGGGTTACGATGACATTCGTGTTTCCAAGGTGACGTGGGACAGCTCCTTCTGCGCCGTCAACCCAAAGTTCCTGGCGGTCATCGTTGAATCCAGCGGAGGAGGAGCGTTCCTGGTACTGCCCCTCATTAAGGTCAGTAAGGTCAAAGGGGAAACATTTCTGGGCTGAGTGTCTGAGTTCAGTGTTCATGTGAAGATATCCTCCACCGAAGATGAGATGAAGTGCTGATTATCCTAAAACTGCTCAACAAATTTGATAAAATCTGCACGTTTTTAGGTTTCTACATGCTTTAATTGGTAGTTCATGTGCTCATTGTACTTAAAACATAAATTAATCCATACCTTTTGCCTATATTTTCTATACTTTTTGTTTGGATTACTCCATGTGCTTGATAGACAAGGATGTTGGTGCTCCAATAAGTTAAATTAAAAATGAAATATTCTTCATATCAGAGGAGAACTTCATAGAATTAAAAAACGTATGAACTTATTTTGCTGCAGAGCGAATGTGGCTAAGATTGTAAATGAAACTGTGCGAGTAATAAGATGTGTTTTGGGAAGAGTATTCTACATTTTTAGCCACATTGCGGTATGGCTGTATGGATGGTATGTCGGTCTGTACACCACTGAAATATCTCAACTAATAACGGATGGATTGCTGTTAAATTTTGCGCAGATATTCATGGTCCTCATAGGATGTGTCCTACGGACTTTGATGATCCGCTGACTTTCCCGCTAGGACGATCATCCAGTAAAAATTTCATTTCATTTCAAAATAATTTTTGGTTCATGACCAAATACCTGCGAAACTAATGACATTCAAGCAGTGTTTAGTGCTAATTGGCCAACATTAGCCTGCTAACACGCTAACCTAAGATGGTGAACATGGTAAAAATTACACCTGCTAAACATCAACGTGTTAGCATTGCCATTTGGGTGTGTTTAAGATAGGGCTGCACGATTTGGAAAAGATGATCTAATTGCGATTATATTGACTGAGTCTGCGATTGGGATATGATTTGCGATATTAGAGGGAATGGTCATTTTTACATCATTATTCTCATTTTCATTGAAAAACATTTTAAAATTATGTTTTCTTAAGTCTGTAGAATATGATTTGTAGGCCAGGACATCTCTGCAGCACAAAAATATTTAATTTAAAATGGTATTTTGACACACATTTCGCCTTCAACAAATATTGTGATTTCCTCCTCAAACTGCGATTTGAAAATTGTAGCAGGCCATATTGCAATTTTGATAAAAATTGATTAATTGTACAGCCCTAGTTTACGTTTATGTTGATTGTGCATGCTGCGAACATACATTGAGTTTCAAATTTTGTTTTTTTATTATGCATTTATCAGTATGTTGAAAGAAAACTGTAGTCCTCTCAATGGACCTCCCGGGTCGCCCGTCTCTTATGCTATCAGCAGGAGTTGTCTTTGTTGAACAACTTTTTGTTTCTCGGTGTTTTATGAGCTGACTTTATTGCTCAGCTCATCAAGGTCACGCAAGGCAATACCATGTTGAATACTGAAATCAGTGCAGCCATTTCTCTTTCAGATCTTTGTACCTCTATTGTTCTGTTAAAGTTACAAAATGAAGTTTCTACTTAGAAAAATACTGTATATGATATCCACCTAATAAATAAGTAACAGTAAGGAGGATGAGCTAATTCTCACATTCCACAGACCTTACAAATAATCATATATCCGTGACATTTTACAGTACAGCGTATTTTCCAAACTACAAACACCTTTCACTCATTTCTCAATATTGGTCAGATGTGGCATCAGATTCCTCGACTAAGCTTCAGTCCTGTTTGGAGGCTCGTCTCAGTAACTGAACATTAGTAATGTTTATAAGTAGCTATGACAGGATCAATGTTGTATGACATAATGAGCAGGCTGTAAGAGAAGGACTCATGTCTCATCTTCCTATAATATAAATGTAATTCTTAAGTTCACAGGAAGACGAGCTGCTTTTCAAAGCTGATCAGTGCCACGTCGTGGTACCAGCCGTGCAATGGTTATTTTAGTATAATACATTTTTTTTTTTAGCTTGATTGTTTCCTTCTAATAACTAAGGATATAATATTCACTATTCACTGAAATACAGCTACAGGAAAAGCAACAGATGAGACGTTTAAAGATGCTCCAGTGTGGCGTGGCGCCTCGTGATGATAACAACATCGCCTTAAAATAAACGATGGGCATCAGAAAGACAAAACTAAACTTTTGTGTCAGTATTTTAATGTGGAGGGAGATCATATTTCAATCCACTATCATGTTAGATATGCTGCTCCAGTGAACCTATATAAGTAAAATAGATTGCTAGTAGCCTACTGTTTATCACATTTTATGCATTTATGTAAATTAGGTTATAGGACTGTGAGGTTTGGTTTGATATGATAAAAACAGTGATCTAAAAAATCAATATTTAACCACTCTGATTTAATAATACAGCAGTAAAAGATTTAGTTATTACATGTTCAAAAAACTAATAATTTTCCGTCTTTCCAGTTGCTGCAAATTACAGCTCATTGTGTAATACTCCAAAATAACTACCAGTCACAGTCGAGCATTACGAGAACTGAGTAGTTAATTGACTTCAGTCAGAAAAATACTGTAGTTTTTGTAAAATATTGGTATTTGGAGCCTGCAGAAAATGTTTGTTTTAAACAACTTTAGTCCCCAATAATTATGATAGTGTTATAATTGGACTATGAAGAGTGGAATAAACAATTTTTCACTTTTTTGAGATAAATCATTTAGAAATTTCATCAGCATGTCAGCAGTGATAATTAGTTACAAAGAATCTCTTTGGAGACACGGGTAAATGGTTGTGATTATATACTGGAGTCATGGTGAACAGACGTGCTATTAATACACACCAACGTGCTCTCCGTCCTCCATCTCCCCCCTCCGAGTCCCCAACAGGCCACAAGAAAAACTCCCCTTTCAACGCCTCGTCGCTCAGCTATAAATACACCTCTCCTGGGGTGTGTGTGTTGTACGTGTGGGGACTGGAGCGAGTGATATCTCGAAAGTTTATACACATGTTCACACGATAGGAACAGGGAAACATGGAATAACGTGGATGGGACATTATGATTCAAGTTTGCATCGTATTAAAAATGTTTTGTCTGTTTCCTAGAAGTCCACCATGATGCTGCAATTTTGGCCTCGTTTACAAAAACAGGGCACCATTACAGTACAATACCAACTAATGTGGGCCCTGCATTATTATCTAATCTTGTAGTATCTCTTATAGAGGGACCCTGTGTCAAAATTAAGCAATATGCCATGAGATTTACAGTGATTTTACAACAGCTAAGGGCCGTTGTTGCACGACGCAGAGCTGTGTGTTTGTAGTATTTTACAACGTGTTTGAACGTGGCTCAGCCAATCATAATCAAGGACCGGAACTATACGTTTTATAATGTACTTATAGTATAGTGGTCAAGAGGTGGGGGGTCAATACGAGCCCAACAGCAATTATTTGCCATGTGACTTGCTAACAGGATAAATCCCTGGTTGTTTCAACAGCATTTCAATGACTCTATTTCAATGTTTGACTATTTCAGTGTTTGTAGTTTGGACCAATAATCTCACCACAAGGTCAATTTTTCGATCATATCACATGGTCTTCATCAGCCGATGGAGTTTGCCCAGTTGTTGTGGCATTTTAGCTGCTCAAGTTTAATTTTTTTCTGAGCTTTTTAAAGAGTAGCCTCTGTATTTTTCAACCTGGACCCTATTATCCCATGTTTTTGTGTCTAACTGACTAATAGCGACAACAATTTCTGAAATTGGTCCAGTATTGAGGGAGAGCGCTGTAGACAATATGATGCTATTGGGGCAAGCTGGCACCGTCATTTACTGTACGTCCACTAAAAGCTGTTTTTGCCATGACAGGCTCAGATTGTTATCATAAGTGTCTGACATTAAGGACAAAGTCTTGCTCAAGGAGAAGTCTCGTTCTGAAATCTGGCAAGGTGACGTGTTGCTAGAAGACAACGGTGAAATAGTGGAATACATCCATGGTGGAAACACTGCGAGTGCCGGGTGCAGTGTACAGAAAGCGATTAGTGTTATCTAAAAGATTTTCAATGTCATGGCTGAATATTTTAGATGATTTCCACCATGTGGATGAGGTCTTTGAATTCGATGGCCGCCCATATTTATTTGAGCCACAGTATACGGATTTTCAGTTTTTACAACGAGACTTCTCGTTGTAAAAAGACACAAAAGACACAAAAACAAGGGAAAAAAGGGTCCAGGATGAAAAATACCGAAGTTAACCTTTAAGGACTTTTGTCCATGTTGTCTGAGTTCATTCTTGACCTTGGAAATAGTAGTTAAGAAAACAATTTTACCACAAGAAGTCCTTAAAATACTAAAAAAATAAATGGAAATTCAAAAATCTTTAATTTCATTACAACTAAACAAACTCAGCATCTGTTGAGGGAGATGTGTGACATGATCAAAAGCCAGGGAACCACTACTAAATGGACCTTAGGGTGAAATTGCTTTGTCAACCACCATTTCTAAAATAAACTTTCGATCTGAACTAGTTTCACATTGAAATGAAGTCATTGAAATGCTGTTTAATGTAACTTTAGATGTCTAAATAACCTTTTTCCTTGAAGCCTGGTTTTAACCTACATTTCTTCAAATTTTTGACCTGCAAATCACCAAATCAGTGCTTACTACTGTTTTTCATGTTGTTATGAGAAATAGATGAATGTTAATGGTAGGCTATTAGTCCTAACTCAGTCCTGTTTGTTGCTGCTGTGTGTGTTGCAGTCAGGTCGTGTGGATAAGAACTACCCGTTGGTGATCGGCCACTCCGGACCTGTCCTCGATATCGACTGGTGCCCTCATGACGACAACATCCTGGCCAGCTGCTCGGAGGACTGTACTGCGATGGTAACGACAGTGTGTGTGTTTATGTGCTGTATATGTGTGTAGAGAAAAGTTCTGAGTGAGAAAAAAGTTGCTAATGCATGTGGAGGAGTTTGTTGCTCGGTGACTCAGACAACAGCCATAGAGGTCATTGCAGGCTGAGTTAAATGAGTGAAGTGAGTCAGTCAAGGCATCAGTGTGTCTACCAGTCTGACTGTTGACTGTCCACCCACCTGTTGCGTCTCACCTCTATCTCTTCATCAGGCTGCTCGTCATATTTTGTCCTTGACAAGTTGGTCAGACTCTGTTGTCTGTCTGTCTGTGTGTGTGTGTATAAAAGTCAGGTAGAGGGGTGTGTGTGTGTGGGAGGGGGGGATTTTTTTCACAATGGTACGTTTTTTTACAGTATGACATCTTCCCCAGACTCTCTGTTTTCTGTTTAGTGATACTTTCTTGTGCCTTGAGCGTGAAGGATACGTAGCTACACACAGGAGGAGGTAAAGAACAGTTCTTCAGGCAATACAGCATGATGTTCATTTAGTAAATTATGGTCCCATTTAGAGTCAAATAGACCATAAAGCAGGGGATGATTTAGGGCGTGGCTACCTTGTGATTGACAGGTCGCTACCACGGCGTTGTCCGGTCTGGGTGATGTCCGTGTTTTTGTCTTACAAATTGAATCCTTACACAGTGTGTTTTCAGTTCATGAAAGTTAATTATAACCTTTTTGGTCGCCTAAAAATGTCTTATCAGTGTTCAGTTGTCACTTCTGGTTGCAAATAACCAAGATGGCGACGGCCAAAATGCCGACCTCGAGGCTTCAAAACGGCCACAAACCAATGGGTGAAGTCACTTCGACTACCTCCACTTCTTAAATACTGTCTATGATTTGGGAGTCCTCCCCGAAGAAAATTTCGGACCATTATTGTTACTATAGATAACGCCCAAAAAGCTTAAAGACAAAACTTGCTATAGTTAGATAATGATTTTATTATTTACACATATCACAGCTTTTGTCTCAACATTTAATTCTTTAGGAAATGTTTGCCCTGAAAAATCATATTCTGTAAATCAAAAGAGCAGATTCAGAAATCTTTTAAATAGGTAATTATATTTGTTCACAAATTAAAAAAAAAAAGTTATGACAAACAGTTCACTAATTATTTAAAAAAAAAAGGATGTGAACATTTATCGGAAAATTATAGCACCCTTGTTCTCACGTCGGACGTCAGCTCGTCCAGATGCTCTCCACATTGCTTTTATGTTCACGTGGCTTATTAGTCGTGGCGCCGAATAGTGGCAGAGAAAACCCTCCCATTATTAATCACCAAGATAATCTGATATGGAGAGGCAGAAAAAAAAGAGTTCAGCTTGTGAGAAGTGCCAGTGTGCAAGAAAAAGTAAAGGGTGCGCTTAAAGGTAAAATGTAGATTAGGCCTACATCTGTTATGCACTGACTGAGTTCAGTCAGCAGAGGTCACTGTGAGGCCTGGACTGCAGAAAATTAATATAGATAGATAAAATAGTATAACTACCGGTATGTATTATTATTCATGCAAATAACATTCTAAGGTCGCCACAGGTCGCCAGACTATCACAGGGCTGACACATAGAGACAGACAACCATTCACACCTACCGGACATTTAGATTCCATTATAAACATTATACATATCATTTTATTCCATAGTGTTGATGAGTTATGACATGAAACTCTCCAAAACCAGGAAATGAGAACCAGGTTTAGTGTCTGGGATGTAACTGAGTGATGAGCTGCTCCACTGACACAGATAAGGACACAAGCTTCACATACTTGTGACAACTCCAAGGTTAGGTTTTTTTTTTTGGTGATCTAGATAAGGACTTTCTTGATTAATTGATCAGTTGTTTGGTTTATAAAATATCAGAAAATTACTAAAAAATGTTCATCACAGTTTCCCAGAGTCCCAAGATGACATCTTCAGATGTCTTGTCTTGTCTGATCACACAAAGATATTCAGTTTGCAATGATGTAAAACATAAAATCCTCACGTTGGAGGAGAGGGAACAAGCTTTTTTTTTTTTTTTTTTTATTTTTGCTTTTAAAATGATCAAAATAGGGTCTGATTATTTTTTCTGTCAACAGAGTAATCGATCAATCAATTACATCAGTGTGTCAGCTTTAATATAGATTCCTTTTCGTCTTTCGTAATGGTAGCTCAACTAGGAAATAAAGGAAAATATAACACCAATAATATGTTATATTTTTAGCTTTTCTAACAACTCAGCTCTCATACTAATAATAGATAATATGCCCCTTCAGTCGCATTACATTGCTGTGTATGTGTGTGTGTGTGTGTGTGTAGACAAATGTGCAGTATCTCATCTGTTAATCATAAACATTTTTTGTATTGTATTATGACAACATGTCAGTTGACTCAGCATGTATCTGTACATCAGCACAGTTGTCACTGAGGACAGATTGGTCAACACTTGTTCACAACGACATCGCAGGAATCTTTGTGCGATCGCAGGATTGAATCGCGGCTTCTCCTATGGCAACAGCTGCTGGGATGCTGTTTGAGTGCTGTGTGTGTATGTGTGTGTGTGTGTGTATTCTTTGTTTATGTCCAGCACACAGACAGACAGTTGCAGCTGTCCAGTCTTGGCAGTGTTAGAGCAGGAAGGTCATAACTGTGATGTCATTCTCTTCAGTTCACAGAGACGGATCATTGTGTCATCTGAAAAGGCTCATTAGAGTATGTGTGTGTGTGTGTGTGTGTGTGTGTGTGTGTGTGTGTGTGCGTGTGTGTTCACCTACTGTGTGGTGTAACTGAAAAGGCGACATTTCAACAATCTGCTTAAAAAATGACATTAATGAGGAATGTGTTTTCCTGGGTCAGTTTTGTTGTTTGTGTTCCTGTGTATTCCCCAATTACAGTATATAAAAACAAATACACATGGTATCTTCTTAAAGGGCAATTCTGGTTTGTCTTAGACCCAATATCTTTACATTAGACCTTTTCAGACAAAACAAATATAAAAAATAAAGGTACTTTCTCCACCAGAAATGTATTCCTCACAGCGGCGTTGAAACAGCATTTAGACAATAAATTTACACAAACTTATAATTGAACAGTTACACAAATAGATTAAATGTTAAAAAAAACATAAAACAATTAGGAATTGTACATTTTTTAGTGGCCTGTCAAACATTTATTTTGGGGCTAGATTGTGCAGGAGGAATGTGGACTCCTGATCTCAGTATTTCTTAATTCCTGGCTCAGCCAGTGTGTGCTGGGACAGGCATCTAAACCGGTTAGAAAATGAATGGATTGATGGATGAAAATCTGTTTAAATATTAAAAATATAAACATGCCATTGTATTTTTGACTTGACACACTGCATGTATAATTGTGAGTTAGCGTTGATCGCAGTTTTGAGAGCAAAAGTAAGCAGCCTATTGGAGTTGCACACACATTTGTGGACTTTAGAGGGTGGGTGTCATCGGTCGTCACCTTGACTATGAAGCTATGACTCTATAACAGTCACTGCCAGTAAATTTATGAACCAATTAAAATGATAAGCAGTAAATCCGTGGCAGTGTGCTGAGTTTAATAGGAAAATGAAAGATGTGGACCTGTACAACTGTTCTCTGTATCCTCAGCCCGTTCTCTTTCCCTGGGCAGCAAATACTAACGCTTTGTTACACCCCGTGAAGTGTGATACCGACGCACAAGGCAGCCTTTTAGCATCTGTATGAAGACGCACCAGGCTTTAATAGATTTTTATTTGTTTACACATATAATAAAAAAATGGTACAAGTTGATATTACATAAACAACAACAAATGTGATGGAGAGGTGCAAAAAACCTTCAGAGGGACTTGATCAAGGCACTCTCCAGTGCATACCTTAATCAATTTTAAAAAGAGAATAAATTATTAAAAAGGATTGGTAGAGAGAGAGAAGAAGACAAAGATAAGATTACACACACTAGCAGACATCCATATATGTAAATAGACAAAGTTGTGTAATAGAATTAAGATTCCCATTGTTATATCATCATTAATATTTCATTATTAGTAAGCAATTTACAGTTAATCCATAAGGAAAACGTTGGGGAGATAAAAACAAACCTTTAACGACTTTCTTAAATTGTTCTGGCGCCAACTTTAAAATATGAGATGGCAGAGCGTTCCATATAACTGAACCTCGGTAAACTAAACCAAACTATAACTAAGATGTTTGACACATAGGAGGTCTGAGTTTGGAGTTATTTCGAGTCAAATAATTGTGGAATTGTTGATTATAGGAATACAGTTCATGGAAATATGAGGGAAGGGTCCTGTTCAAAGACTTGATAAACTTGATAAACACTGAGGATGCCGGACTGGAAAAACAAAGGTTGAGATGAATGAGTTTGATGAACACGATTAATAATTCTTTATGCTCGTTTCTGAAGACGGAAAATAGGGAAGAGTTAAGTGGGATGAGTACTCGAACAGACTTCAATTAACTACAATGTAAACCCATCCATGTCAATATTAAACGCTCCGAGAAAGTGCACTGGGCGTGTGGTGACGTAGTTTATAGAGCGAAAAGACACACCGGGCGGTTGGAGGGGAGTTGGATGGGTCCAACAAACCCAAGGCTTTCATCCAGGAGACCGCTGTTCGTGTCCTGTGTATTAAGTTTCCCTTCCACGTTACAATCGGCTGTTCGTTCGTGTCCCGTGTTCAGTTTATTTTCACTTTACAATCATTGTAGTTTTACACCCAACCATGTTGTTTTTCCTTGAACTTAACTAAGCGGTTTTGTTGCCTAAACCTAACGTGATGCCAAGGTGTGTGACAAAACGGGCGGTATGTGACGAGTTGGGATGAGAACGTGTTGGTATCCTCTGTGATGTGTGAGTGATGTTTGTTCAGAGGTGTAAAGTGAGGAGGTAGAAATACTGCACTCTGATACAGTATATAAGTACAGTCACCTTCACCTGTTTTCTTTATTTCTCAGTGGTGCACACAGCACCATCTGGGTCATCTGAATATACAGTAGAATGTCAAACACTTGATGTGTGCCTGTTTACACTTCTCACATCAAATTAAAACATAAAATTAAAACATGTAATTCAATTCATAATACTTATGACCAGGAGGATTAAATGAGTTAAATGGATTATACTTAAAGTACCATTTTACAATAATTTACAATGCACGGATTACTGGACAGATAACACTTGTTGTGTGCCATCAGACACAGAATCAGTCTGATTTTCTTTCATCCCTCCTCTCCAGGTGTGGCAGATCCCAGATCACTCGCTGACCCGTCCCCTCTCCGACCCCGTCGTGGTCCTGGAGGGACACTCCAAACGGGTCGGCATTGTCACCTGGCACCCCACCGCACGCAACATACTACTCACTGCGGGTAGGACACACACAGACACACACATAGTTCTTTCCTTGAAAGTCATATAAACTTTATGTAACAGAGATGAGTGTGAGTACATTGATGTCCATCTTTTGCTCTGACCCCAGGTAGTGATAACCTGATTATAGTCTGGAACGTGGGGACCGGCGAGCCCCTCATCTCCATGGACGACCACCCAGACCTCATCTACAGCATCAGCTGGAACCGAAACGGCAGCTTGTTTTGCACCACCTGTAAGGACCGACGTCTGCGTGTCTGCGACCCCCGCAAGAGGGAGGTGGTTGCGGTGAGTGAGTAGAAAATACTAATAAATACATGCCTCACTGTGTAATTCATCCTAATACATTAACCCCACTGTCTGAGCTCTTTAACAACAGTTTAGGAGTATATTGTATATTATTTGTATTTCTGCTGGTACTGGAAAAGTCCCATTAACGTAATAGTTAGTGACACATTTTGGGGAATACACTTACATTCACTTTCTGTAGGGGGGTTGGATGAGAAGATTGATGCCGCACTCCTATTTGTCTGTACAGGCTGTTCTCATACACTGTCCGTAGCTATGCCTACAGAAATACAGAATATCCCACAAAATCTATTTTTTATGTAATCCACGTTATCGTGAACCAGGAAGTATAACAAGCGATAAACGTCATGTAGCGAGGAGGTCGGGGTGGATGGGTGGATCAGAAAACACCGGATTTTCACCCAGGGGGCTGGTGTTCGTACCCCGTGTGAAACCAGAAGTCAACGTTGGTTTATTTGTCACATAACTTTTCCGCACTTAAGTTACGCCACTTCCAGTGTTATTTTAACCCAAACCATGATCTTTTCCTAAACCTAACTAAGTACTTTTGTTGCCTAAACCTAACCACGGCGATCTTTTCCTTAACCTAACTAAGTACTTTTGTTGCCTAATCCTAACCACGGCGATCTTTTCCTAAACCTAACTAAGTACTTTTGTTGCCTAATCCTAACCAAGTTGTTTCCTGTAAAAATGGAAGTTTATTTTGAACAGACTGGAGCGGAAATTGACACTTGTGTCATGTGTTGTTGGACATTCGTAGGAAAAAGCATGAAAAATGAGCAATAACTTTTCCTAAGATATGCGAACCGAGAATACGTTTGTCCTTTAAATAAACGGCTTCAGCCTGTTAGCACAAAGACTGAAAACGGGGGAACAGCTGGCCTGGCTCTGCCCGAAGGTATGAAAATCGCAGTACCTCTTAAGCTCACTAGTTAACACGTTATACCTCCTTTTGTATATCTGGACGGTGTAAAAATGAGAATTTGCCATTTTACAGCGGGGTTACATGTATGTACCAGACTATATTTTGGCTGGGAGAAGTAAATTCCTCCAGTTGCTGTACGTCTTTAACAAAACGAGATATAATGTGTTTATAAGTGAGCTTTAGAGGTGATGGTAGGCTGATTTTGATACCTTTAGACAGAGCCAGACTAGCTGTTTCCTGCTGTGTACAGTCTTTATGCTAAGCTATGTTAACCAGCTGCATATCTTCCCACACATGTGAGACTAATCAGTATTGAATCATCTAACTCTCCTCTAGAAACCAAATAAGCACATTTCCCAAAATGTTGAACTCTGCCTTAAATACATAAAAGACAGCGTTTATATCATAGGTCATCAGTGGTTACAGTGGTCCTGTATGTACAGGATTGCTTAAAAGGTTAAAAAGGTGAACAAGGAAGTAGCTCTTGTCTTTCCCTGCGCCGACCAACAGGAACGTCTGGCTCCACATGAGGGCATCCGGCCAATGAGAGCCATCTTCACCAGAGACGGAAACATCTTCACCACAGGATTCACCAGGATGAGCCAGAGAGAGCTCGGACTCTGGGACCCGGTAACCAACAATTCAATTTAATTTGTGCTGTTCATGCAAAAACATGCAGAAATATACATGCATGTACACAACAAAACCGTAGGCTTTCGTCATCGTTTTTACTTTCCACAGACAAATTTCGAGGAGCCCATCGCACTGTTGGAGTTGGACACAAGTAACGGAGTGATGTTACCATATTATGATGCAGACGCAAACATGGTCTACCTCTGTGGAAAGGTACAGAGACATTGATTTATTGGTTCAAATCATGTTTGTATAGGTGCTGTATAATATGCACAAAAATGTGTGTAGATCCATTGTATTTCCAGCAATTAATAATGATAAGTGTTTGACATGTTTCATGTGTGTGTTTCCTGTGTTTATGTGTGTAGGGGGACAGCAGTATCCGTTACTTTGAAATCACGGATGAGCCGCCATACGTCCACTACCTCAGCACCTTCAGCAGTAAGGAGCCCCAGAGAGGGATGGGCTTCATGCCCAAGAGAGGTGTGGACGTCACCAAATGTGAGATTGCTAGGTAAGATACTGATCCTGCAATTCGTTACCCAAGATTACAGCTTTACAGCATTGTTTCATGAAAAGAGATTGTATTTGTTTGATGGGATGTAAAGGCTACAGATGTTGCATGAAAGTGGTGAAGCCCAAAGTGCTTACCATCTGTCCTCTTAAAGGCCCAGACACACCAACACGACATCAAAGACCTAGCGGCGATGAAGGCCAACTGTTCTCTCGCCTCACGTTGCCTGTCTTGGCCGACAAGTTTCACATACGTTCTGCGACTGCGTAAGAGAAAATAACTCTCCACACCAGCAGGTGGCGGTAGTCTGTATTCGTCATTCAAAAAGGGAAACCGGAAGACTGACGACTGCGGATATACAAGCCGCTGTTATGATACGTACATGAAACAAAGCGACGTTTGCTGACCATTGTTGCCCCGCACTCACTCACCACTTAGCTTCATTCCAGACAGCCATGTCGTTGTGAAAATATCTGTGTATTGGAATGATCAGATGAGATGAAGATGAAAAATGAGAAGAGCCTTCTGTGTGTGCCCTCTTGACTTTACTTGTTGTCTTGCTTTCGTTTCTCTTCTTGTCCACTGATTTGCTTAAGCGGGCTTCAACAAGCCAATCAGAGTGATTTCTCTCACTGACGGGCTTCAACATGCTGAATCAACCAAAAAAAGTCAGACACGGGCAGACTAGAGCCGATGGTGCGGAACACACCGCAAAAACTAGGCCGACTGATGCTTACTGACGGCCCCAAACTGGCCGACGGCCGACCGTCGGCTTGGTGTGTCAGGGCCTTAACAGCTATTTATCGTCTTTTTCGTGTTTTAGGCATTCCATTGGTTTAATGGATTCGACAATATATCACCCTCCAGAGTAAAGGTTATTGCCATTTACAAATAATTATAAGTTATTGCAGTGATCCTTTAAGTGTCTATCGAGCAGAAGCCTACATATTTGACATTGCCGTTTTATCCAGTTTCACCATAAATGCCTTACACTCTTTCTCTAATCATTACTGAACCGTGACCCCTGATCTCAGAGTGCATGAGATTATCTCATACTTTACACTTACAGATGTAAAGTATAAACTGACACTGATGATAACTGATCTGGTCTCTTCTCTTTTCTCTCTGCTCTGTCTCATCTCTTGTCCTCTTAGGTTATTCAAGCTCCTTGACAAGAAGTGTGAGCCCATCACAATGACAGTGCCCAGAAAAGTAAGTCTGATCATACTCTACAAGCACAGTGGTGGAAGATAACTAAGTACATTTACACAAATGCTGTACTTGACTACAATTTAGAGGTAGCCTACTTTTACTTTATTTTCATTTTATTTACATTCCAAAACAAAACCACATCTGTCTCTCTTTTATTCGCCACGCCAACTCTCTTCTGCAGTCGGACCTCTTCCAGGACGACCTGTACCCGGACACAGCGGGGCCCGAGCCCGCTATGGAGGCGGAAGAGTGGCTGGATGGCCGCGACGAAGATCCAATTCTGGTGTCCATGAGGGGGGGCTATGTGGCGCCCAAGAGCCGAGAGCTCAAAGTGGCAAAGAAGAACGTGCTGGACTCCAGACCCACCACCCGACGCAGCATGTCCACTTTGGACACCAACAGTCTGACAGTAAGTTATGGCATGCATTACCTGTTGTTACATGTTCACATAATGTTATGTTAGATATATAGCATTATATTACTTGTGTATTCTAATCTGCGCTCACATTGCGGTCTACCAAAGCTGGGTTGTGCGCTGCTTTTTATGTCTGGATGTTTGTAGCTTTATGTTGCACATTTTCAATAAAAAAATACATACTTTAACTTTGCAGCTTGTAATCTTAACGCACCGTTACTCCTGAACATCTGTCTCTCTGTTTAACACGTTTCTTGTTTATCTCTCCTCTATTTGTACCTGCCCACAACTTTTTTTCTCCCAAAGCTCCCTTCTTTGTTTTTGGTTCATTTCTCCTAGTTGCTCACTGTCCTTGACCTATTTTTCCCTCTCTTTTTCTTTATCCTTAATTTCCCCCTCCCTGTCACTGTCTATTTTCCTTTCTTCTTCTTCTGTTTCCCTTTTTTTCCTTCTCTCTACTCTTCTCCCGTCCAGCCTGAGTTGCTTGAGAGGTTGTTGGAGGAGATTCAGAATCTGAAGGCCACGGTTTTGTCTCAGGAGAAGAGAATCTGTGAATTGGAGAATAAGCTTTCCCAGTACACCAATGGCACCGACTGACGCGCATGAAACACACCTTCTGAAGAACTGGTCTAAATTTCAGAATCTATATAACTATTATAGAAACACATTTCCCTTGTTTTGACAAGGAACCATTCTCCTAAATACTCCAACGGTGTTGCCCCTTTAAAAGGTACCATTGTGTAAGAATATGAATGTGGACAATGTAAATGCAAATTAACGGTCCAACAAATTTGAACAAATTACATCAGTATGTAGTGTAATTGTTTTGCGGTTGTTTCTACATAATCCACATTCCAGTTTTAACATAATGTACCTTTAATGCTAAGGCAAAATATTCTAATATATTCACACATTTACAGTGTTTTGTAAAGAATGAGAAGAGTACAAAAGTGGAGTGAGGAGGCTGTTGGTTATAGGGACATGTGCAAGTTGGGTTAAAGATCTGAAGAAAGTCAACACTGTTATTTTTTTTTATTACACGGCTTTGTTGAATTCTGATTGGTCAATCACGGCGTTCTACGGTCTGTTATTTCTTTACAGCAGACCGCTGCTATGTTTGCTGTGGACGCAGTTCTGATGTCGGACTCTGGCGGACCGTTTTTGTGTCAAATTATTGATTTATTAAGTAAGTAGCTGTGTAATAAGCGGGATAATGTACAGCTAGCGGGTCATTGTTGTGAAATAAACCCCTTCAAGGCGATGCAAGACCTTTATTTCACAACAATGACTGGCTCGCTGTACATTATCTCTTACTTAACAATACAATATGGTCAGAAAAGGACCAGTATACAAAAAGTAGCTAAAAGCAAATGCCAGAAAAAGACTTCCTGCCTGGAATGGTTTGGTTTTGGTAAACTGCATTTACAAACTCCCCAAACTAAATAGTAAAAGACACACATATCATCATAGAAGATTCACATCAAGCAAGCACACATATCAGACAATCACTGACCAGTTTATTAAGTCTTTCTGAAAACTTTTCAAAATGTAAATAGTGACAAAAGGAAACGGGAGAAAAATTGTTGAACTTGTAGCAAAATGTGAAAAGCAAAACGTTTTGTGTTCTGTAAAGGATTATACATTAGACACATTATGACAGCAATAAAAAACAGTGTTTTTTAAAAAAATGTCTGCCTCTTCTGTCTGTTACCGTATGCGTTCTCCTCAGTACACGGAGCCCTAATACCACTGTGCTTATACTAAAATTAGTAAATTTTTCGAGGAAACTTTCTAGGAAGTTACAGTCCGACAAAGAATTGTATTAATAAATGATATTCGGACAGCTCTGTAACATCAATAACACTTCAATTTAACTACAAGTATAAGATTTCACTTTGCTAGGCGTAATATATATTTTAAATCAATTCAGACTTTAATTCTCACAAACCGTCGTTTTGGTCACATTAGCATGGCAGGGGTTACCATGGTTACACATCTCCAATCGTCAGGGAGGCAGGAGGAAGTGACAACGTAAATTACTGCTCAGTGCGTCCGAAGAGATACTACTGTTTCTTCATACAAAAGTATGTTGAACAATAGCACACCTGTTGAGTATGTAGTGCATCGTATGTGATTTAGGACGAAACCTGACGCCCAACAGCAATTAAGCTACGCTTCTGCCATTTTGGACTGAAAGCGACTACCGGACAACAGTGAAACGTCCCGCCTAAAAAGTGCGGAGCAAAGTAAAACAAAATAATTTCTATTCTATTGTCATATTCTACCGAAATGTACGACGGAGTATTAGGGCCACATTGAGGGGGGGGGGGGGGAATTGAGATTTTGAGAATAAAGTCATAATATTACGAAAATAAAGTCGTAATTTAATGAGAATAAAGTCATACTATTTCAAGAAAAGAAAGTTGTAATATTACTTAAAATAATATGATAAAATCATAACTTTACGAGAAAAAAATCGTAATATTACGCGACTAAAGTCATAACTTTACGAGAAAAAAATTTGTAATATTACGAGGATAAAGTCATAACTTTACAAGAAAAAGTAATTTCCTCCTCCACAAAAGAGGCAATTTCCCCCAGGTTCGTGTGGTTCTTTCTTTGGAATAAACGCAGTTTCTTGCACAATATTTTCAAGGTCCTGATATTTATGATAATGTGGTGCTGATGTGCCAAAAGTTTAAGTATTTCGTTATTTGTGAAACCTATACTAAAGTATAACTTCACAAGATGGTCGACCTTTCTCATTTTCACACAGGCGGCACGCTGCTCTATTTCCCCTCTAAAATAATACGTAAAATTACTACTTTATAATATTATGACTTTATTCTCATAATACTACGAAATTTTTTCTCATAAACTTATGACTTTATTCTCATAATACGACTTTTTTTCTCGTAAACCTATGACTTTATTCTCATCGTGTTACGACTTTTATTCTCGAAATCTCAGATATATATTTTTTCCTCAATGTGGCCCTAATACTCCGTCGTAGAAATGTCCTGTGCTGAACAATAAAATATTATAAATATAATAAGCGTTTTCAGTCCAAAATGGCGGCAGCGGCTGTTGTTCACAAAACCACCGGAGTTTCGTCTCTGCTTCTATACTCTTTGATGCAGGACATGACGTCAGTTGTGCCAGCGTGCACAGAGGGATGGAAGATGGACGTCAAGGAGAGCAGGTTCAATAAAATCAACTATCTTGCCTGCTGATAGACGGTATGTAATTCGCACCAGGAAGTTTTACAAATCTGATGAGTCTCCAACATTTAAAATCTCTATTCTTGCCATGTCCTGAGACTTAGGCTCTGACTCGCAAGTTTAGTAAACTACTGAATCTACAAACAATTTCGGGCCATAAGAGGAATGTTTTTTTTAATTTTTATTTGACCATTTCTTCCCTACTGTAATTGAACCTCCTTTGATCAACGCCACCACCTTTTTCTTTCAATGCATAGATCGGGCAGCCACCACCACACACCTGACCTTTCACCTTTGTGTAGTGCCTGCATGTGCAAAAGGGCCAGTGTTGCTCAGTGCTCACACAACAACAGCATAGTTAATAGGGCTGGGACGATACACCTATCTCCCGAGTTGATACTATCACAACACTTGGGTGCCGATTTGATAGGTATTGCGACTTTTAGGTATTGTGATTCTACAAGTATTGCGATTCGATATTACAATTTATTGCGATTTTTGTTAACTTTTTTAACACTAGACCATGGAAAAAAGTTGAATCATACACTTCTAGGGACTTTTACTTTGGAAAATATCTAAATTAATACAGTAAAAATGTTTGATTTGATGATGAATTATTTATTGAATTTTTCCCTCACAAATTAGTGGTATTTTGTTTTTCATTTATAAGGGACATCTAATGTTTTATACTCCTGGTGAATATAATCCAATCAATTTATGTGTTTTGTATATACAGTTCCGTTTGTTAACACCTTTGAAAACCAGACATAGTCACACCTATATACTTCTGCTAACTTCACCAAGTCCATCTCTAGCTCTCCCGTCAGCTTCGTTCTCTTTATACGTCCATGGTCAGCTCCATCGGGGCCGTTTGAATGCATTTAAAATAAATGTCAGTATATGGGTACTCTGCAGTTGTAGCGTCGGCTGATTTGACCACGGAGATGAGAGTGACGGCTGGCTTGATCGCACGTTTACCACAATACAATAATGTTTCCTGTCCATGACAGATTTAGCATAAAGCTTTAGCCGTGATG
Source organism: Adelosebastes latens (assembly GCA_916700685.1). Lineage (NCBI taxonomy): Eukaryota > Metazoa > Chordata > Actinopteri > Perciformes > Sebastidae > Adelosebastes > Adelosebastes latens. The sequence continues at coordinate 150,820 of CAKAKR010065382.1, forward strand.
TCTACTCTGCTTTTCCTGGCAATGTGTGAAACCCAAAGTGTTTCCATACTTTACTGTATGTGTACTGTTTACTACTTTGGATTTGAAATGTGAGGTTGCAGGTCATATCCATGCAGAAACTCCGGCGCATTTTGGCTCGCTGCAGTTTGTTTTGGTTGACGGATACGGAACGGATATGACGTCACGTTACTCAGACTACAACAATAAAGGCGGTAACTTCCTTCTACCTCCACATAGAATCAAATGAAGAAAATATATATAAATATTTTTTTTTTTTTACAAATTAGTAGCTATAGTTAACCAACCTACATTTTCTCCCTCCCTCCATTCCAGTGTGAAGTAATGGTAGCTTGCAAAGCTATGCTTTCAAAGTAGATTTCACAACATTAGTGGCGCCAACAACAGTAATCCTGTATGCATGGTGCGCTGATGATTTTGTTCTTCTTTTTTAACATTCTATTCTAATCTAAACTGAGTATTTGATGTAACAGCTTGGTTGGGTGGTCTTGCTGATGCATATTATTGTTACTATCTAACTGTTCTTATGATGCTGCTAAATGAGGAAATTCATTGCTTTTGTGCTTAATGTCGACCTATTACTTCCATTTGGTACAGCCCTACTTCATATTCGGTTTATGCCTACTGAGTAGGAGGGCACTCTGTTTGCTATTTGTCGCTGTTAATTTTTCGACATACTATACAATGACTTTTTTTGGACAAACAATATTATGGATTTTTTTTGGCATACTATACTATGACGTTCGTTTTTTTTACTTTTTTCGACATGCTATACTATGAAGTTTTTTTCGACATGCTTTACTATGACGTTTTTTTCGTCATGCTATACTATGATGTTATTTTCGACATATAATATGAAATTTTTTCGACATACTATACTATGACGTTCGTTTTTTTTACTTTTTTCGACATACTATACGTTGACTTTTTTTTTTACTTTTTTCGACATGCTATACTATGACGTTTTTTTAATTTTCTCGACATGCTTTACTGACGTTTTTTTTCAAAATGCTATACTATGACATTTTTGTTTTTTTACTTTTTTCGACTTCCTATACTATGACATTTTTTTCAACATGATATACTATGCCGTTTTTTTTACATGCTTTACTTTGACATTTTTTTTTGACATACCATACTATGACGTTTTTTTTTTAATTTTTTCGACATGCCTTACTATGACGTTTTTTTCGACATACTATACTATGACATTTTTTTCGACATACTATACTATGATGTTTATTTCGACAAACCATACTATGACTTTTTTTTTACATTTTTCGACATGCTATACTATGACTTTTTTTACTCTTTTGACATGCTATACTATGACGTTTTTTTTCGAGATGATAAACTATGACGGTTTTTTTTTACTTTTTTCGACATACTATACTATGACGTTTTAATCAACATACTATACTATGACGTTTTTTTCGACATGCTATACTATGACGTTTTTATTTACTTTTTTTGACATG
>CAKAKR010065385.1:0-62281 GCA_916700685.1 Adelosebastes latens
GAGTTAATACAGACATGTTACAAGCATGTTGAAAAATCTGTGGGGGTGTTATTGGTCAGAATTTGGCAAATTAGTTCATTAAATTAATTACATTTTCTATGAAACATTGAACTATCCATATAAAATACTTAAGCCATTGTTTTCATTAGTTGATTAATTGTCTGTGTTTGGTATGATACAAAACGGTTCAAAACAGCCCACAACCACATCCTTTACTGGCCTACAAGCTGTCAGGGAATGACTACAAGTAAACTGTAAACGTTTCTGTTTACAGCAGGTGCATTAATACCTGCAGCCTGTGCAATTAATTTGACATTTTTGGGAGATTCACATGTCAATATTGAACCAACACAGTTGTAAATCAATTACAGCTATTTGACTGACCAAGACATATAACTGCTGAAATTCATTGATGTATTCATGCAGTAAGCATATCTAGCCATGCAGATAGTTTCAAGTGCTTATTCAGACATGATACATAAGGATATTAAGTATATTAATATATATTGAGTTAATACAGACATGTTACAAGCATGTTGAAAAATCCGTGGGGGTGTTATTGGTTAGAATTTGGCAAATTACAGTTCATTAAATTAATCACATTTTCTATGAAACATTGAACTATCCATATAAAATACTTAAGTGATTGTTTTCATTAGTTGATTCATTGTGTTTTGTATGATACAAAACGGTTAAAGACAGCCCACAACCACATCCTTTACTGGCCTACAAGCTGTCTGGGAATGACAGTAAACTACACAGTACACGTTTTAATTAGAGAAGCAGTTATGAGCAATTGGATTTCAGGATGTAACTAACAGTTTGGCTAAAATGTAGCACAGGAACCTGATACTGAGGATTATATAAAACCTATTTAGCGTTAACGTTACGTGCAATGTCGCCTTAAGTTACATCTGCAACGTTAGAGAGTGTAAACTCAGCTCATCGGGTCGTCCTCCATAATAAACAAACAAAGACAGACTGTGTTGGAGGCTGTTTACTAAACGATGAGTGATGAAGTTAGTCTCTGAGCTGCTCCCAGTGTCAACAACACGGAGCTAACGTTAGCTACCAAACTTTAGTTTCGGACGCGACGTAGTGCCACAAACTACTTAAAGTGTAAACCATTCAAAGAGAGAGGAGTTTAACTCAACAGTTAACGCACTTTGACATGACCCACCCTGATTCACTTATAGTGTATAAGTTGTCGTAGTTTCTGTTAACCCAGAGCAAACTAAACGCTTTTACCTGCTAGCATTAGCTTGCTAGTTAGCTATTAAAGTTCCTGGCTTGCGTCAAGTCCGGCGTATGACGTATGACTAACACCGGATGTTTCCTTCAAAATAAAACCGTCACGTTTACAGGGAAGGCGGTTTTTATCGCACATTCGTTATTATGGGTTTTATTTTGAAATCCTTAACCGGACACACTCGAGTTCCGTTATGACGAGCTTGACAACTTGAAGTTCCCCAAAGCCAACAGCTAAAGGAAAGTTAGCTCGTACGCGTTAGCTACTTATCTGCTAACATAGATTGAGTCCTTTTGTTTTAAAATAGAAACATCATAAAACCGAGCACGTCCACAATCCCTTTAGTAAGATGATTAACTAAATAAAAAGTTCAGCATATTGTCTTCTAGTCCTTTCATTGTGTGTGTTTATAGTTGTTCTTTGTTCACTTACCTTGGTCGAAGGTGCGGTGTCTGCCGTCTCTTCCTCTGCTTTGACCGAGGACTGCGTCACCATCACTTTAAACTCAGCGTGACACCTAGTGGCCAATCAGGATGCATCTAGGAAGAAGCTACTTCTATCACAGGGGTCAGCAACCTTTACTATCAAAAGAGGCATTTTAGGCAAAGAAAAAAAAAAAAATCTGTCTGGAGCCACAAAACATTTGAGCATTGTGATGAAGGTAACACAGTTTATAGTCTAAGTATATAGTATATCAGTCTAATGCAGTGAGGGCCCAAGTGTACATGTACTACGGAGTATTAGGACCACATTGAGGGAAAGAAACATCAGAGATTTCAAGAATAAAGTCATAATATTACGAGAATAAAGTAATAACTTAACGAGTTACCTTCGTACCATAGACCTATAACAATGATAAATACAAATGAAAATGTAAACAAAAAACAGTTATTCATTTCCATTTTTATAAATCCACAGGGAGCCATTGGAGAGGAGCTAAAGAGCCGCATGAGGCTCCAGAGCCGCAGGTTGCAGACCCCTGTTCTATCCAAATTGTAAAAATAATAAATGTGTAATATAGTTAATATGCCTATGCATGATAATATATATATATTTTTTAGAAATTTGATTTTATTGCCTACCCCTTCTGTTAAGTTATTATTTAAGTTATTTATTTATTTATTTTTTTATACTTTATGTTTTCCCTTTTTTCAAGGTTGTTTTCATATATGCAATTTACAGTTCGTAATTAGTTTATAAACCAATTTTTAAGTAGATGAGCTTATACACAAACTCATTAAGTACACTAGAGAAAACAACTTCAACATTCAAAATTGAAATAAAATTAAGAAAAGAAATAATAATAATTATTATTATTATTTATTTATTTGATTCTGATTTATGTTTGCCTTAATGTCTCGTTTGTAAGAGGCTTTTAGAAAGTGTTTCATGTCTGCCATAACCCTGATGAGCTCAGAGAGGAGCCACAGGCTCACCTGTGCTGTTTAGATGCAACTAGGCACAGGTGAGCTCAATCTGCACACAAGCAGTGAAGATATATGAAACTAAAAAAACCTAAGGTATCCATTGGTACCAACCATGTCATACTAGCTGGTCGCGAAGGAGGCTAGATAACGCTCCAAACTTACACTAAATTTTGGCGAGGATAAACTGGCATGGCCATTTTCAAAGGGGTCCCTTGACCTCTCACCTCAAGATATGTGAATGAAAATGGGTTCTACGGGTACCCACGAGTCTCCCCTTTACAGACATGCCCACTTTATGATAATCACATGCAGTTTTGGGGGCAAGTCATAGTCAAGTCAGCACACTGACAGCTGTTGTTGCCTGTTGGACTTGAGTTTTTATGCTAAATGCAGTACCTGTGAGGGTTTCTAGAGAATATTTGTCATTGTTTTGTGTTGTTAATTGATTTCCAGTAATACATATATACATACATTTGCATAAAGCAGCATATTTGCCCACTCCCGTGTTGACAGATCTCCCTTTAAAATACATTTTGAACAGATAAAAAAAACGTGTGATTAATTTGCAATTAATCATGGACAATCATGCGATTCAATATTTTAATCAATTGACAGCCCTAGTATTTTGGCATACATACCCAGTTAGAATTCACACATAATAGAGAACTCACACACAGTAATTATATATCATTTGGGAGAGAACTGGACTGAAATGCTACATTTCCTGCATTTTTGTTCATAGAAAACAAGGTTTAGTTATTTGTCAGTCAAGTGAGTCAAGAAAGAATGAAAAAAGAATGAAACAGAGGAATAGACAGATATATGGCAAGAAAGGGGTGACAGTAGCTCAGTGGGTTGAGTAGATCGTCCTTTAACCACAAGGGCGGTGGCTCAATCCCCACTTCCTACTGTCTGCATGTCGGTGCAGAGGTGACATTTCTGTATGTATGTAATGATTCTAATGATGTTAAGTTTTTTTTTTTTATAAAACCAACAGACACAAAAGGCTTCCTGCCTTTGGGGCCCGGTTGCCTACAAATCAGAGACTGTAGGTGCGTGGACTTAGAAAAACTAGTCTTTATTTGAAATGATTTTCTTGCTCATCAGGCCACAGGCTGAGAACCAACACGTGGAACTGAAGTCTCTCATTCTGCCAGTGTTTCACAGAGTAGCAGCAACATAGCCATACAGTAATTCACACATTGGTACATACTCGTTTAAAACCCAAACTGACACAGGACATAAAACACAGTGCAACATTCACATCTTTTCCTATGTACTACTTTATATACACCAGGGGTCCTGCGCTGAGAGCTAGTGTTTCTTTGCCTTCTCCCTTTTCTTCTTCTCTTGGTATTCAAGGACCTTTCTGTGAAATATTCCTGCAGGACAAAGGACAGCAGCTTGAATCAGTGCACTGTAAAGACATTAAAGTTGTTTCAATGTGATCTCAAGACTCAGTAATGATAATGTATGTAAAATATGAAATGCTTCTGCATGTGATAACTAGTCAATTTAAGTTGAGCAGACTTGAAATTTATTAAACTACATCCAGCTAATGCTAAAAAATGAGTTGATTTTATTCAATTGATGAGTTTTTTTTAGTGTAGGTGTACATACAAGTTATGATTTTCACAGTTTCACAGTCGACTAATTGTTGAGTAGAGCATTAGCTTATCACAGATATATTGTTATTGCCGTATGTCGACTGAGGAGCAACGAGACATTGCAGTCAAAGATACAGAACGTCCGAGGTCATTTAGAAACAGTTTCATCATCACATAGTTGATTCTTACACTGTAAAATGTCCTGCTCACTATATATCTTGGACACAATTCTTTAATCACCACGTTTAAGGATTCCTGTTCATTTATGTTGTGCATTTATGTAAAAAAAAGAGGATCTGCTGATCTATCGTTATTAGGTCCAACATCAATATCAGTAAGAGAGTATCAGTCAGATTCTATAGCTGACAAAAAAAAAATCATGAACCTTTCCTACACCTCGTCTTTCATTGCTCTTTTTTTTTAGATTTTTAAACTGGAAAAACATGATGGATGCTACTGCTACACTACTGTATACTGTTTTTGTGGTTAGCATGCATGAAACAAACATACTTAAGTGTTTTATACTAACAGGAAATCATACAATAATTGAGTTGTCGTACGTCAATCAAACTGTGACTTTAGAAGGTCACTGACAATTAAACTTCAGAAAGAGACAACAAAATGTGTTCCCAAAGATTTAATAGTTTAATACATTTTGGGTTTACCAGCGCAACCATCCACAATTTGTTTTCCAGCTGTGAGCTGCTCCTTTGTTTCCTTTGTGCAATGCATTGTGGGACAATAGTGTCCACCACCAGCACACTCAAATATCATTGGGCCTCATCCACCAACCGCTATTAAGAAGAAATTTCTTCTTAAAACCCACTTACACAGTTTCCACAAAGATTTTGACATTCACCGATGTTTTTTTATTTGAGATTTGTTCTTCGGTACGAACAGAATCTACGCACACTCAAGAGCACACTTGTGCACATTTGAGAGCTGACGTGCAAAATAATTGGTATTTGCGTTTTCCTCAATTCTACAGTTGTATAAATATAGAATGGCACTCGGAGAGCGCAGACCTCCGCAAAGGTGCCTGACTTTAAAAACAGATCACAGCTCACAGCTGGCAGTACCGTGAGGCGGTCGGCTTATTATTAACACGGTGTGTTTCAGTGTCTCATTCAGCAGCCTTGTTATGTCTGTATAACGTTGCATTACGTTGTCTCTCATCCCGTCATCTAGCGTTTTTTTCTTTCTCACCGCGGATGGCCAGCAGCTCGCAGTCTCGCCACACACGTATCTCTCTGCTCTCAGAAGGAGGCGGGGTCATGCGTCATCAAAGCGTCATCAGTTACACTGCGCATGTTATACCCTGTGGTCTTAATGCTCAGGCTGATCGGAATTCTTAAAAAAAATATCCTGAATCCAGATCATGATCCGAATCGCCATCAAAATCTAATGGATTGTTCATTGTGCTACACCCCACCCCTCCAAAAAATTTCATTCAAATCCATTGCGAACTTTTGGAGTAATCCTGCTAACAGAAGGACATACAGACAAACAATACGTATATGACTGTATGAAGATAATATACAAGATAAGTATATTGTTTGTTTTCATGAACGGCTGAATGGTGCGTCACTTTAAATGTTGCGGCTGCAAGGAATTGTGGGACGGCATTATCTCCTTTTCTTTTGATAAAGGATGGTCCAGTGTATCCCATGCTAAAGGAAATAATAAGGTAAGCATTGAAGCACCTTTCCTTAGTATTTGGAGAATTCAAACAGCTCTTCTCACGGCTGCTACTGAGATACTTCCGGGTCATTTCACTCCGTTAGGAACTTTCCTAAGAGAAAAATACTTTTTGACCGCAGCCAAGGATTTATCGCTATAAGAACGATATGTATGAGGTATATAGGCATATAGGTATGAACAATTCTGCAGTTTAAGAACACGTCGTGAATCTGACGTATACTTTTCTTAGGACCTTTCTTAAGAACAAATTCAAGAACAAACTTAGAAGATATTGGTGAATGAGGCCCATTGTTTTTCAGCCTGCATACTGACTGCTTTCAGTGCACTCCATTTTGTTATATTTCCAGAGTGAATATGCTGCATACTCAAAGCCTGATTAGATCCTTCATCAGACCTGGCTGTTGCACTGCCATTCTATAGTCAGTCAAGTTTTAATCCTTGTTAATGAGGTTTTGAAGAATTGGTGAGGCATGCAATAATCTGAATATGATGATTGGTCTGATACATAATTACTGACTGATTGATTCTTGGCTTGATGTTTTGAGATAACTGAGCTGTGAGAGATGCAGTGAGGCTGTGTGAAGCCAGTTTACTGAAGTCACATCCCTGCAGAGAGATCTAACAGCAGTCCTACATGGAATCTGGACCTGGATCATAACTGTGAGTTGGACTATGTGTTCCTAGTCCTCACCTTGCTGCGGTCCAGGCTGCTGCTGCTCCACGTCCTGAATAAACAGGTCAAACATCTGCGTCTGGATGAACTTCTTGACATAGTGTCGCGTGGTCTTGGAATCAATGGCCTTGTAGAAACTTCTCTTTTCAAACACCCCCTTCCCTCCAGCATGACTGTATTTCACATATGAGCTGTAATGGCCGACTGTTTTCACAAAGAAATGCAGGAAGGCTTCCGACACCACCCGGTTCATCTCCTCCACCGCTGAAAAACAAAGGACAGAAAACTGTAGTTCTGTTTCTACCTGATACGCCTGTGTTTGAGTTGGGTTGTAGTTCACTCACTTGATGCTTTTTGTCTGTTACTTAGTGCCTCTAGTATTTCAGTTTGGAGCTTCGGGGGCAGAATAGAGCTTTCATCACCAATCTGGAAAAGGAAGATTTTACAATTTCAACTTTGACTAAAAGGTTGTTTCCTGTGAATTTCAAAATGAAAAGATTATTTACTCAACCATTTTGTTGATGCAACACTTACTGAACCAATGAAAGTCTCCTTTTTATCCTCAGACAAGTCGACCACCAGCAGCTGTTACAGAAAAAAGAAAAAAAATAGCAGAATAATGTATTCACCAGTAATGCCATTCAAATACACAAACGCTGCCTTTGTAAAAATCAAACAACGTTTTTGTTGTGTCCTCCATTACAACTCACGTCACCCTGGTCGTCGACCAGGTCCAGCAGGTGTTTCTGGACTCCCAGCAGGTAGGGGGTGGGTGCCATCACTACGTCGATCAGGATCTCCGGAACAATGGAGATCAAGGTGTGCTGCCAGGTGAAGGGGTAGAGGAGGGCTGCTACGGCATGAATGACTTGGGATAGTGTGCTGTAGAGAGATGAGAGAGCTGATATCAGAACTGACTCCAAAGAAATTGTCCAGGTTTGATGGGCCAATCTGTTTGATCATAAACTCAAGTCATTTCAGTTCTTCCCTATATTTGTGCTGCAAAGCTATTACAAGCACCGGTTCCTTCAATGCAATGCCATGCCAGTGTCACCAGATCAGCCAATCAGCTTTCAGAACTAATCTCTGTGAGAAATGTTGTCCTTTTACTTTGTTAAACACACAATTCAAACGATTAAGAAATAAATGATTGTATTTTTATTAAAATATTTGCTTTGATTAGAAAGAATCTTGGCACTAGTAGTTTTTAATTATATATTAGAAGCTGCTTAGAGCTAGTGTTAGGAAGTTAAACAGGTCATAATTCCCTTTCTAATATCTATTTTATAGTTCTGTGAAAACATCTCCTTCAAACAACTGTAGTTATTCAAGCTTCTCAAGATTACATTTGAACGCACCATCGCCCAATACTAATTTTACTGAGTAGAGCTTGAACGCACCACCATCGGCACCGACTGTGCCGATGTAAAACCATCATGTGGCGGCTGCATCTGTGTGTGACCGGCAAAGAGAACGGATATATGAGACTGCTGAAAACTGTCCAGCTTCGGTCGGCTGCCGATTGACGGTGCATCTCTAGCTGTTGGTTTAGGAAGCACTTGATTTATGCAGCAGAGTTTTCTATGAGCGCACACGTATTATAAACGTCAATATCGCAGGCGATCATGTTCATTTAATTGTGGGAAGCCAAAATCGTGATCGCGATTAAAATTCGATCAATTGTGCAGCCCTACCATAGGTCAACACCAAGTCACTGGTGTACATTTAAATGATCTTTGCCACTTTGACTCTCAAGTCAGAGCCACACAGAGAGCTTCATTGTTGTATTTCTTTGTATTTATTATTATTAACTGCCAGTCTGTAGGCCAAATTGCCCCTATTAAGGGACTAATAGACTAATTCTATCAGCTCTATGAAGAACAGGCTGCTTAAAGACGCTCCGCCTAAAATGCTTCCGGTGGATATTTGATTTGTGATTGGCGCAATCAGAATGAGATCCAGTGGACATCGTCACACTGTCCACTTAATAACATAAAAGCTGCTACATTTCACTTTGTGCAGGACTTTTGGTACATGAGCCATGCTGGAATAAGCTTCAGTAGGTCTCCATGGCATTTATATCTGTGCGAGTGTACAGGTGAGTGTGTAGTACCCCAGTTCATCAGCGATGAAAACGATCCGTCTCTCCAAGACGGCGGCAGCAAACACCAGCAACACCTCCTCGTCCGTCAGGCAGCCGAAGAGCGTGTTGAAGTTTACGTGCTCCAGCCAGGAATCCAGCGGTCGGGTCAGACTGATGATCTGGTGGAGAGTCACCACTGTCACAAATATGTCAACATCACTCAACTGACAAGTCACTGACCTTCAACTCTTACTACACCTGGTGTCTGATTGTAAAGCCTCACTTAGCTCTAAAGTGAGGGATGAGATGCAGGATAGTTTTAGTGTTTTTCATCATTTATTTCTTCCACTTTACAGTGTCGTACGTATTTAGAACAGCAGCCTTACTGCCGTCATGAACACAGCCAGAGAACCATGTCTTTGTCCGTGCTTCACCCCACAGTAACTGCAGCACAAACAATGGCCAGCATCAGTGAATACTGGAGATGACTGCTGTAACGTGGTATGCGGCCTGAGGTAAAGGTTGGGTAACGCAGAACAGGTTCAGACACAACTTCACAGGAACACACCCACCTGCAGGAGCTATATTAAGTCACTGGGTTACATTGCCCTCACGTGCGTGTTTAAAGCTGCAGTGGGTAGAAATGGAGCAAATATGATTTAAAAAGTTATTTTTATAAAACTATATCCTGACAGTATCCCTGGACAGGGGCAGCAGCAAAATTAATTTTAGTCCCCGTCCACAGCAGTACATCGCTTTGCTCCCGTGCTGGTACTCCTCTCTGTTTCTCCAAACTGGGGTGTGCCTACCACCTTCTACTGTAGGTAATACACTGACTGTGGATAAGTACCTCATACAACCCCATTTAAAAAAATCTAAACTATCCCTTTAATACCTCCTTTTGTGGAGGAAAGCGAATTCAATGCTTTTTGAGACTGGCAGATATCCTGAGTACTGGCCATCAGTTCTATGAGTTCTGAGATCTCACAACTGGTGACATGGCCAACTAGAATTACCGCCTCACACTTGTATGTCGCTGCCAACAGGTCAAGTTGCAGTTTACATCCATGTTCATCATTTTATCCTATTAGACACTTGTGTGAAATTGTCATCATTAGCATATGAATTCTTGAGATATGGCCAAAAATGTGTTTTGTGAGGTCACAATGACCTTTGACCACCAAATTCTAAGTGGACATTTGTGCCAAATTTGCACAGAAATTCCCTTTAAGTGTTCCTGAGATATCGCGTTCATGAGAATGGGATGGACGGATGGACGGAAGAACTCGAAAACATAACGCCTCCAGCCACGTTTGTCGCTGGCGTCCAGGTATGAAAATAAGTCCAACGGGCCAAGAAAAACAAGCAGTCAGACAGGTTGGAAACAGGCCAACGGTTTAGCCAAAATATCTAAACCATTTTACTTGGAGAACTGAAAGTGTACAAAAACACTGTGTGCAGTGGGTCTGTAAACTGTGATGGATGTTTACAACAGTCTGGGGGATAATTTAACTATCCACCTTCCTTATCTCTGACAAGTAGGTTTGTCTCACTTTGTTTCCAACCTGTCTGATTATCTGCCTGCTCCTGTTTCTTTGTGCATTGGACTTCTTCTTCTTAGAGATCATTCGGAGATTTCAGCAAATTACTTTGTGACAACAATGTTATCCTAGAACCAATGGTCAGAGCTGCCAAAATAAAACCCTAGTTTTAATAAAACATAGCTTTTCTTTGAATTATTATGGCTCTCTTCATCTGACTGGATAAATTGAGTGCCCCTTTAAATATTATTGGGCTGATTATGTTATTGTGTTGAGTAAAGCAGATTGGATGCATTTCATTCTCTCTGTAAACAAAATAAGGAAGTTCATCTTGCCTAATAATTCTGTTGCAGCAGAGTAAATCTGAGTTATTCTGAATCTTTAAAGATCAAGTTTCATGATAAACTGCCAACAAGACAAGAAGAGAAATTGACTCTATGGATCTGCATAGTCTTTGGTTACCGTATTTACACTGAAAAAAAAGAAAGCACACAGACTTGTGATCAAACTCTAAGTGGACTCTCATGAGCAGGAGGAGGGATTTAGGTCTGACCTCAGTGCCCGACCCAGGAATGAAGCTCTTAATCTCCACAGTGTTTCCCGGAGCTGGGAATGGAGACTCCCTCAGCTTCTGCATGAATGGGTAGATCATGGCCATGGAAATCTGCCGCCGCTTCTCCACCTCGTCAAATATCTGCACACACACGGTCATCATACAGTACCGATAAATAATAATACAATCAGAACTTCTTTATAAATGATCCATCTTTACAATAAAAAGTAACAGATAAGGTTGAAACCTGGTATATGGCTGGACAGTCAATGTTCTAAATTATAGCCAAATTTCTGTAGTGGTATTTGTAGTGGTATTTGTTCTAAAAGTGTACTGAAGCAACATATCACATGACATGGTTAAGCTATGTTTCAGCCAATAATTGAGGACTGCGTTAATTTAAAGAATTAAAAAATATAATCATATCATTTTCAACACTTTGTTGTTCTGGATTACTCATCTAAAGTGTTATTGTCCTATTTCAGTCACTGTGAGTGTATGTGTGTTAATGTGTTAACTGTATTTCGTAGTAACGTAAAAGTGCCACAAGATGGCGGTGGCTACATTTGAAGTACCGTATGGGAACCTTGCAAGTAAGGAAATGAAGGGATTCTGTTCACGGAAACGCTACAGGACTTTTAATTTGAAATGTATACAGGAGTTTGTATTAATAAAGCATAATGCTGCATCAACAGCCACAGATCAGAACATCCATCATCTGTAATCGCTTGTCTTATTCAGGGCCGCGGGGGCGCTGGAGCCGATCCCAGCTGACATTGGGCGAAGGCGGGGTATACCCTGGACAAATTTCAAACATTTTGGGCACCCTGGACTTCTAACTCCCAAAAGGCACAACTAGACCATACTGTCAACCATCATACCAAATTTGAAGTTCCTAAGTTAAATAGTTTCCGAGTTCTGCTTCGGAAACAAAATTGAAGACGAAAAAAATCACAGTTTTTGGCCAAAATTTCAAAAGTTTTGGGCACCCTGGACCTTCTAACTCCCAAAAGGCACAACTAGACCACACTGTTAACCATTATACCAAATTTGAAGTTAAACTAAGTTAAATAGTTTCCGAGTTCTGCTCCGGAGACGAGGACGGACGGACGGGCGGAGCGCTGTATACCCCAGACTACGTTGTCGCGGAGGTATAAAAAAACTGTTCTGGTTGTCTTTTTGTATATAGTCACTACCTATTCACAATTCATTTGAAAAATCCATTCACTTCTGTGCTGTGCGAAATGTAGAAAATGGAGCCACCACACACCATTTTTTTGTTTTCATGCAATTGTTTTTCCCAATTTGTACTGTTCAACTCTCCTGCACAGCAGTCTCTGTTAGTATTACATTAAATACATTATTTCCACACCGAGTCCAAATGTAAGATAAGATACCAGCACAAAGCCAGGAAGTCATTAAATCCTTTAGTTTGGCTTCCACTTGCAAATAAAGATTTCATTTTGTTTGCTAGAAAAAAATGTTCAGTTGTGTTGTTTCTGCTGACATTTTGCTGTCAGAAATGTTTGGCCAATGAAATCAGTGCCTGTTTAATGACATTGCAAAAAAATGAAGGCAATGCAATAGCACACATTTTTCATTATTTCTCAATCTACCAAGCCAAACTCTGATTTAGTGAACTTATCTGAGTTTCAAGTTACAAAATAACAAAACCAAAAAAAACAGGTTTTGTGAGGTCACAGTGACCTTTGACCACCAAAATCTAATCATTCTTGATTCATGATTCATGATTCATGATTCATGATTCATGATTCATCCTTGAGTCCAAGAGGACGTTTGTGCCAAATCTGAAGAAATTCCCTCCAGGCGTTCTAAAAAATTGCTAAATGATGGTCTTCTACTACCTAGTTTGGCAAGTCGTAATAGTTTATAACGTCTTAATATTTAGTCTTAATAGCTAAGTACTGAACCTGTCAGTATATATTACAGCGGGTGACCAAGGGCAGAGGTCCATATTGAAAACAAATTATTCAGAATGATTGAACCAGGCGATAAATAAAGAACTGAACGGCTGTTGATCTTGGAGCTGAAGGCAAGGCCACTAACACGATACACCTACTTCGTTACAAATTCACATTTTCCAGTTTCCTATAGATTTTAAGTGACAGTTTGATATTTTGGAAATTCCTAATGTTTGTAGAGAAGCACAACTAAGTTTAGTCACAATAAGAAACAAGCTGAAAGACACTCAAAAAGATATTAGAAATGTTCAGTGAACACACCTTGGAGAAGAGGCCGAAACAAGCCAGCGAGCTGATGATGCAGTACGCCTCAGGTGGTCGAGCTCCTTTCCCTTTGGGCTGCAGATTGGAGAGTGAAACAAGATGATATTTAATGAAATTTAACATTGGAATATGAGATCCAGAGGTTGACACACAGAAGACACCTTCAGTCTACTCACTGACCAGTAACCTCCTGCAGTATCCATTTCTTCTGCTGCCATCGACCTCAGTCAGAACAAAGGAGAAAGTCTCACTGGAAACAACAGGGCAAACTCAGAACAAGGGATGTACACTGACGTTCAATGAACTGAACCATGAACGCAGGAATGCAAGTTATTAAAGCGATGAAACAGCTGACAGAGGAGCAGTTGTACCTGTGGTATTCAGTCAAAGGAGCCCAGTTGATGCCCTCTGGAAAACAAAAGAGAGTGATCGCCTTTAGCGTCTTCTCTTCGTCCTCCTTCTGAGATCTCGCCATCCCATCTCTCTGAAAGTAAACAACCACACACCTCTGTTCTTTAAGAACATCTCTTTATTAGTTTCCCATGCTTCATAGTGGTAACAAAGTTCCCCATTGCAAGAAACCTCAGTTCAAGTGGCTGCAGCTTGCAGTCTTATTCTCCTCTTTTATTAAGTGCACTGCTACATTTTATGGATACAAGCCACTCAATCACAGACTAAAGCTTTGTTTATGCTGGCGCAAGACACCGTGGCGCAGGCCTCCGTAGATGGCGCGAGCACTACAAGCATGCACAGAAGCTTTTATGCTCAGCGCGTTGTTCGTTGAAAATATGCTCCAAAACGCCAGGGGGAGTAGAAACAAAATATTCTGTGGATAAGCAAGAAGTCAACGAGTGGCACCGGAAATGAAACTAGGTTGCCTGGCAACAGTAGTTAACACTAAACACCGACGTACGTACCGCCAAACATTTGTGTACTGTAAATATTACTGTCGCTTACCTCCAAGTCAAAATGATTTTTTGTCTCTCGGTGCTTCCCCTCGGGTCGCCACTCTTTTCATGAGACCTTTATTTAGCTGTTACAAAATGATCTCTCATATTCTGTCACAGCATGCAGCATAAAGCCTCTTCTTTCTCCAGAGTGTTGCTCATTTCTTAGTAAGTATTAAATGTCATGTGTCCCTGTGGTCTCTCAATGAACAGTTGTAGAGATGTCTGTAAAGGTGAACCTGCTTGGTCAGTCTTCCCTCGAAAGTGTCCATGTTGAAATGAAACGCGCAGGTGCACGACAGAGCACCGTGACAACTTGCGGAGCCTTCGCGCACTACGCGAAAGCCGTGATGTCTACATGGAGGTAAGCTCCTCCACCTCTCTGGCGCGTGTTGCATGAGTTAACATTAATTAACACAAATGGTCCCGCGGTCAAACTCGTACCATGTTAGATACACATTTTTAGAGATCTGTCTATTGCAGCAGTCAAAGCTGAACAGAGGGTTGAGGGTTTTTTCCTGCAACCGTGTCATACAGGAAGATGTGCAATTCTTGAGTTACATTTTTAATTCTGAGAAACAATCAGATTTTTATTTTAATGTTGTTTGTTAAAGTTTAAACCACCACAATACAGGCAATATATACAGGACCGAGCACACAGCTTTGCCTTTTCCAAGTGAACAGTGCATAACTGTAATCTGTCTCACTCAACAAACACTCCAGGTTTACTTTGTGAGGCTGACTTACTGTATACTGTATATATTTCAAACTGACCTTTGGAAACTGGTAGGTGATCTGAGGTTCGTAGCTGCTGCCGTCCTTGGTCTTCATGAGGCTGACCACCACAAGATACTCAAAGAAGTACTGACCACTGACGTAGCGGAGCTGCCTGGGTGTGTCTGCCACCGCCGGGCCCAGCGACTCGGTTGACTCAGGCTCTTTGACTCCTACGCAGAAACGTAGATATACATTGTGCTTTAACATGCAGGGTTCCCATTATGATCCAGATGGAAGGTTTACAGTCGTCATTGGAGAAGCACTTGGTCCCTGACCTGTGGTGGCTCTAATCGCAGTAGTGCCATGCCTTTTACTCTTGACTTACTACAGGCCTGCTGTGACTTTATACTCCCTGCTGTGGAGATTGGAGACTGGAGGAAAGAAAAAACACTAACTTTGGATGAGATGATGGACAGAGAGACATGGCCGACAAGACAGAGCCAGATGACTAAATTATTATAAAGAATGTCCTCAATGAAGGAAAGAAACAATACTTTTCACACTGTCTTTGTTTGTTATTTTAAGGAATAATTCTACATTTTTGGAATGGATTTCTGTACAGGCGTTAATTATGGAACCAAACCTGACATGTTGGCTGGATGTTGTTCACCAAGAAACAGCTCCAGCACACAATTCTCTCTGAAAGTACAAGAGGTGTATTTCCCCAAATGTTGAACTATTCCTTTAAATGATTTTGCCTATTCAAGTCATAAAAATCCAACATGTTTAAAACATGCTCCCAGGAAGTGCAACAGTCGTTGATGCCAATTTTCGTAGTGGCCAAACGGCGGTACTACAACTTCCATGTCCGTCACGTGATGCCATTGGGCCCAAAAAGGCTTTATCCCATAGTAAGTCTATGGGAAAGAGACAGGTAAATCAGCGGGTTATTTTTGAGGTGAATCAACTTCCCAGTATGAACACTTGAATAGCCCTTATTAGGTCCTAAAAGTTGTAAAATGCACTAATAGCCGAATCCAGAGTTATTTCCCTTCCTCCGTTCATGTCCCAGACCGAGGCTGTAGCGAGAGCTGGGAGGCGGAGTTAACAAGCCGTGATGACAGCATGACGGCTGAGACCCCTGTGACCGAGCGGACGCTACTGCGCCTGCTCCATGGGCTCAATGGATGCGGAAGATCGCCGCAAGATCCGGGTACTTTTCCACTTGCAAGTCGAGCCATTTTGGCTTCATGCGCCACTGAGCAACTTTCATAGGAATGAACGGGGCCCCGCCTCCAACGCTGTATCCAGTTCTCTTTATACATCCATGGTTTAAAATGATCTAAATGAGAACGATGGGCAGCGGTCTGATCAGAAGGCAACCGTGACGCTGAAATCATCACCATATTGTATGCAATCAAATGTAGTGTCTCCCCACCTTGAAGGAGCCATATCATGCTCATTTTCAGGTTCATACTTGTATTTTGGATTTCTATTAGAACATGTTTACATGCTTCAGTGTTCTATCTGAATATACCTGTATTCACCCTCTGTCTGAAACGCCTGTCTCTTTAAGTCCCCCCTCCCGAAAAAGCCCAGTCTGCTCTGATTGGTCAGTGTTTTTCTGTCTTCCACATCTGCGCTGTCGCCGTCTTCACAGCTTCACTACAGTCAGGGACTCACTGTGTGTGCCAACTAGATGGAGTTTAGCCTCACTTCTACCGTTGACTGTATAGTTGTGCCATCACAACTTTGCGGTGCGGGATTAGCTCTCATAACAGGTTGTGAATTTGTTTTTCCTAGGATGATGAAGGCATGGCCAACTAGCCAATCAGAGGCAGAGCAGGGCGGGGTCATGCCTTCGCCATGCTAGGAAAAACAAATTCACTAACAGGTCGGGTGGGTTTGGGTTCTGACCCTAACATCACTACTTGATGGGCTTTCACTGAGAACATATCAGAATTTGCATATTTCAATATGTTTGGTCTTATAAATAGCCTAATTGTTTTGTTTATAATATAACTGCAACCGCTACTACAGCTTCTGCGGCTCGTTCTATTTTCAGAAATCATATGAATATGAACAGGTGCTCGCTGGTCGGCTTTGAGTCTGTTGTAGGGATGCTAAATTTGAAAAATGTTCTTAACAGATAACTGACCCTCGTTAACCGACTATTAACTGTTAACCGACAAGATTTGTGCCTGGCATGCAGCGGTGCGCCAGCTGCAGTGTAGGAGCACAACAGACAACTGAGTCCCCAGTTCAACGTCAGGAGAGTAGCAGCCCCGATGCTGCGTTCACTGTTCCCAGTTCATCGTCAGGAGAGTAGCAGCCACGATGCTGCGTCCACTGTTCCCAGTTCATCGTCAGGAGAGTAGCAGCCACGATGCTGCGTTCACTGTCCCCAGTTCACCGTCAGGAGAGTAGCAGCCACGATGCTGCGTTCACTGTTCCCAGTTCACCGTCCACCGCACATTTAGTTTAGTTTAGCAGGTTGTCAGCTGTGTTTCTGCCCGGCAAAACTTTAGCAAGTGGCCGACATACAGTGTGTGTTTGTGCTACATTAGCAGCTCTAGCATTGCCGGTGGCTTCGTGCTCGCCGCCGCCGCCACACACATACGCCGGTGAGTGTGGGGTTGTTGGTGGCGTTATAGCTGTGAACGTAGCTGTAGGAGTGTGTACAGTTTATTTGTCGGTGAATAAACGCTACAACTTCTCCGCTCCGCTCAAGCGAGCTCGCAAGACCGGTGCCAACTTCCTGTATCCTGCAACTCCGGCTCCGTCTCTTAAGGTGGGCTGTTAAGGTGGACCAGCTTTTCTCCTTAAAGTGACGAGCCGCTCCTCTGAGCCGCTCAGCTTTTTAATTAATTATTCATATTTTTTTAACCGTTTTAACCGATAGCGTTAATCGGTTAAAATGCTTAATGTCGGTTAACGGTTAAACGGTTAATTATTAACATCCCTAGTCGGTTGTTATATAAGTATAAAATGATTAGGTTAAAAATAACTTAATAGGTTGCAAATAGCTTTTATGTTTATTTATAATTCATTCAGACTACCAGGTAGAGTGCACACAGTGCACAGTGGTCGATTTAGTTCATCTAGAGATAATGTGCAGATTTTTTTATCGATTGGTTGAAGAATTTCAGCCCTAGAGGGGTCAGAAGCTGATGTCTAAATATTCACAATGCCGACTGTTGGATATAATATTTATCCTCTCTTCGGATGGAATCTCTTGTTCTACTGATTCTACTGAATTATTTATTTACAGTGTCTTCAACAAATGTTTGCCTACAGACGTTGTCCCAGACAACTCTACTTATCCATCTCTCCTGTTGACTGCACTCTGCTGCTCTGCTCAGAGACCATTATTCAGCCCAGCTTCGGCCTGTCTTCTTCACTGGCTGCCAGACTGTTCACGTGTTCTCTGCTGCATTCCTCCCTTTTTTGTCTAAAATGAAAGCACCCCAGCAAGGGGCTTTTCCCTCAGGCTGTCCACCGTGTGTCTTGTGCGTTTTAGGCCTGCTGGTGAAATTCTTACCACAGTTACATGCAAAAATACTCCCAAGTTGACCTGTGTGTAGTTTGATGATCAGTAAATATGATTTCCCTTAAACGAGGTTTGGTGTATGCAGAGATGGTATGTTCCACCTGAAAAACCTGTTCCTTTGAAGTGAGTCTGTCGGGTTGGTAGCTAAGACTGAGTGCGGTTTTGGTAAAAACACTTCAGGAGAATGTTCATTGGAATGACTCATGGGATCACTCATCTGTGGACACATCTATTTAATATAATAATAATAATTATAATGAAAATCAAAGAATAAAGACATTTCCCTCACAAATAAGTGGTATTTTCTTTTTAATTTATAAGGGACATGTAATGTTTTATACTTCTGGTGAATATAATCTAATCAATATTATTTCCATATATGTATTTTATATATACAGTTCCCTTTGTTTGTGGCTTGACCGCACGTTATGATAACGTTTCCTGTCCATGACAGAGTTAGCCTGCAGCTTTAGCCATGATGTCTAGTTCTGCTTTTCCTGCAATATGTGAAACCCAAAGTGTTTCCATACTTTACTGGATGTGTAGTGTTTACCACTTTGGATTTAAAATGTGAGGGTGCAGGTCGTATCCACACGGACCCTCCGCCGTTTTCTACTTTCTCGTTCTAGTAACACGTCTACGGTTTCGACTCACTTTGGTTTTTGAAACGGATATGACGTCACGTTACTTGGACTACAACAATAAAAGCTGTAACTTCCTTCTACCTCTGCATAGACTCAAATGAAGCAAATATATCGATTCTGGCATTAAAAAATCAATTTCAAAATCGTAAAAAATAAATATTGCGATACATAGGTGAATCATTTTTTTTTCCCACCCCTATGTACTACGGCTCAAACAAATACAGCTGGCCATCAAAGTCAAACGACTCGTGATCATCCTCATAATAGTCGACGGAATAATCCATCACTGCTAGGGATGGGGTTCGTTAGCATTCTATCCAGTCATTTTGGGTCGTTTGCTTGGTGGGAAATAACGACATCTTAGTTATACATTTGTTTTACTGTTTTCACTTCCCTCAGTATCAAACCTAAACCACAGAGATTCTCTGAGGGAAATGAGGAGCTGAATGGGAAATCACCTAGCAGTACTCTCAGCACTGCTCAGCACTGTTTGTAAGGTCTGTTCAGTATGTGTATGCTAACCGCTAATCCCATGACCAAACATCCAGCACCACCTTTTTCACTTTCTGGTCTGACTGAGCACCAAGGCAGCAGTGAATAAGAAAGTGGAAGTACTTGCAATGCAAAAAAAGCGAATGAATTTTCTTCGATGAGGTAATGCAATGTAATACTCACTATCTCTTTTGCCTTTGCGGAAGGAGGACCACATGGCACTCAACCTCTTGAGGCCCCCTTGTCGTCCACCTTCATCTTCACCTGATGGGATGGCTGCTGCAGAAACAAAAGCAGAAGCTGCTCAATAATGAAACCTTCACACAACAACATTCACTTCCTCTGCTGGTTTAAAGGTCACGCCTCAGAAGTGTTTGTAGAATTATGTCACCAACATCCATACTGAGCATTCAGACCAAACATGGAGAAGTGGATTATGCTACAGAATTTATTATAACAACTGCTCTCCTCTTCAAGTCTATGGGCGGAGGGTATAAATACTACGCACTACACACTTTACTATCATATTGCACATAGAACAGTAGTGCACATACCACCTTATATGCAGCTACTTATCCAACATTGCACCAGTATTATTATAGTAAACTAAAACGAAAATAAGCACTGAAAAATACTGTTGTAAAAACTGAAATTAAATAAAAACTATATCCTTTAAGAAAAAATAAAGCCAAACAGAAACGATATTGCCTGGTTAAAAAAACTAATAAAAATGAATGTAAATTCATTTCAGTTTTAGTTTTTTAGCTATAATATATTACTGCATGAATTTCCATCAATTCTTGTGACATTGAACCACAGAAAGTGAAACTTGACAATCCAGGAGATGCCGCTGTGCCGCAATTGCTTAACTAAAGTAGCACAAAGATTAAACATTATGGCCATTCCTACACAGTTCTCCAACCATGTATTTTGTATGTTCTGAGACATTATATCTGGCCCTGACAAAAACAAACTAAAACTAAATAAATAAAAACTAAACCTTTCTGAAACACTGAAACTAAACTAATACTAGCAAATGTACTCTGAAAACTAACAAATTAAACTAAAATGAAATAAAAAATTCAAAAGTAAAATAAAACAAAAACGAATCTAAAATTAAAAACTATTATAACTTTGCATTGCACTGATCACTTTATCTTGTTTTCATCACTTGTGTTGGTATATATGCTGCTTTCATTTTTATTTGTTGTTTTACTTTATTTACTTTTACTTTTATGCAGCACACTGCTGATGAACTGCTAGACACATTTTCATTGTTCTAAGTGGAACAACAATAAATATCTTTTCTATTCCTTTAAGACTGATTAGACATAAAATGACAAATTCAAAGTATGAACCCTTTAATTGACTTACCAAGGTAACATGATTAAAGATAATCTTAATTGTTAAGTCAAAAGAAATGTGTATCCAGCTACTGTGCCTACTGTGCTTCCCAACCACATCAGATATGAGGTTACCTTTTGGCTGCTCACCAAAACAACACAGAAAAAAGTTGGGTGGAGCAACAGTTCTGAGGCTGCCTCTTTACATTACAAACCATGTTTGATAAATACTTATACAATACTAATTTCAGGTTCCGTTTGCGTCCTTTCAACCAAAGTGGGGTGAAATTCTTGACTTTGAAATGTCAGTTTCTTTTCTATAACAAATGAAGTGAATAAAGTGCAAGATGTATAAGATGCAACATGACATTGAACAACTTTAAAGTATGAAATAAAACCACAGCCAGGTAATTTACTTCATATTTACTTCATATTTCCTAGGAACTAACGTTATTTTGTCAGTTGAATTTTACCATTTGATTTGTGGCATAATGGTGCCATGGAACAACGGTTTAAATAACCTTCTTAATAAAAGTATTTCTGGGTGTCTGTTATATTTCCTTATTCGTATTTAGTTTACAAATAAAAAAAAAAAAAAGAGGAAATGGTGAAAATCCAGTACAGTATCAGGCTGTAGCCATGGGTCAAACTTACTCATTTGCTGTAATCTAAAGCAAATGTTTGCAGTGGATTTGGAAACACAGATGTGGTCTGGATTGGAATACTATGCAGATACTTGAAATTGACAAAGGTCTTAATTTTGAATATTAAATGAGTAATAACTGAAGCCCATGTGCTAAACTAAACTGTACTACATGTCATATGTGCTCTGAGGGACTGAGCGCTGTGTTTCTGTCTGACAGATTGATTGTAACGTCGGTTAAGTCTGAGGTGAAGCGAAGCCTGAAAACTAGGCTGACGAGGACCAGGGTGGTCTGGAAGGTCACGTTTCCATGGTAACTTAGGTCAGACCCATTTAAACCTGCTTTATGAAACAGAATTTCCTGAATACAGGTTTGATTTACTGAATTAGGCTTACTTCTGTTCTGAAATATCCCTCAGGTACACAAATACCTGGTACTGACCCGCTTCAACCAAGTGACCAAAACCACTCGACCACGAACAGAGAAGCAGAAACTAAAATATGCTGCAGTTGACTGGGGACTCCCCAGACAAGGAAATATCACTGCTAATATCACACAGACTGTAGCTCTGGTTGTTGTGGAGCATATGATATTTATTAGTAGATTAAGCCTCCCCAAGCTGCTCGGTGTAAAGAATAAGTGCAGTCTAATCTATTTGGATTGGTAATTACAATGTACCAGAGCAACCATCACTAACAATAAAGGTTTTGCAACCCAGGTCTTCTCTATTAATCTGTGTATATACTGCAGCTCTAACAGTGCTGAATCATTTGTTTACTTCAGGCTTCGAGGAAAAAATGTTCATACTTGTGCTGCATTCAGGTCATGTCGGAAAAAAACAGCTTTCTACACGACACAACTATGTTGACCTTATCTTCCAGATGGTAAATAAATCAGCTACTTGAAGAAGATATTCTTCATCTTAATTTAGTAATCCTCACTTTGGAACTCGGAGAATCCATCGCCAAACTCTGGCTTCCCAAATTTTGGTATTGCAAACAAGGAAATGCCTCAAGTCAAGTGTATGAAATCATTGCAAACAAAGAGCAAATTTCACAACTCGTTTTATCAGAAAGAAAGAACAGAGAGAGAAAGAGAGAGATTCCTTGCTAGAAACTTGGCCCAAGTAAAAAGTGTTACGGTATCTCATGTTATGTGCGCTCATTATCAAAAGTAAGACATGCACTTTCTTCCACACTGAAAAGGTAGATTATTCTTACTGAAGCCAGACATAAAATACACATTGTTTGAA
Organism: Adelosebastes latens; assembly: GCA_916700685.1. Classification (NCBI taxonomy): domain Eukaryota; kingdom Metazoa; phylum Chordata; class Actinopteri; order Perciformes; family Sebastidae; genus Adelosebastes; species Adelosebastes latens. Next base: position 22,670 of record CAKAKR010065385.1, read on the forward strand.
GATGCAGGACAGTTTAAATGAAGAGCAAACAATGCTTACAAATACTTGTGTACAGTAATACAAATGTATTATGTATGTATTGTGTTCTGTGGATTATCCAGAGTAGCTGGGACGGCCTCATGCAAGAACATTTTCATGTTCTTACAGTGTCTAGTGTTAAAAGTTTCTTTAAATATGTATCAGTTACTTTTCAAAATCCACATAAACCACTCTTCACATCGGCATAAATTAGATCCACCACACAGCACCTATTTAAAAAGCAAATACGGTTTGCTGTCACTGTCCTGTTATTTCCTTCTTCCAAAACAGTGGTGAAGAACACCAGGAGCAAATGCCATGAATGGTGTGTTAAATGCATGCCAATTTAATCAGAGCACACAAGGCCAAATTGCCTCCTCGGTTAACGTACGACCGGTTGCTGACGAGCTTTTAAAAATGGCTACATTACATCACTTCTAGCAAACTTCACGGAGAACATGGAGGATCTGTTTTAACAGAATATTCTCTGGTCTAGCTCAGCTAAAACCACAAAAACACATTACTTCTTTAATTGAAAGAGTAGGCCCTATAGTCAAGAGGCAGACAGTATAGTATATGGCCAGACAGAGAGAGGAGGAAGACATGAAACTAATTTCCCCAGCCAGAATCGAACAAGGGATGTAGAGCTGCAACGATTTATCGATTAATTGATTGTCAACTATCAAATTAATCTGCAACTATTTTGATAATCGGTTTGAGGATTTTTTTTAAAGAAAAAATAGTCAAAATTCTCTCATTCCAGCTTCTTAAATGTGAATATTTTTCTGGTTTCTTTGCTCCTCTATGACAGTAAACTGAATATCTTTGAGTTGTGGTCAAAACAATACATTTTCAGGACGTCGTCTTGGGCTTTGGGAAACACTGATCTACATTTTTTTACCATTTTATATTTTATAGGACTAGACCAAACAACTAATTAATCGAGATATTAATCGACAATGAAAATAATCGGTAGTTGCAGCCCAACAGGGATGTGCGTCTCCGTCCCTCGGCCACCACGATGCCCTTGTAGAAAAGTTAGTTATTTTGGGAAATATTCTTTGTTTCATTGCCAAGACTTTGATGAGAAGATCAATACCACTCTCATGTCTGTATGGTTACAAGGTTAGCTTAGCTTTGCATAAAAACTGGAAACAGGAGGAACAGCTAGCCTGGCTCTGTCCAAAGGTAACAAAATCATCTACCTTGGCAAAGAAGGTGAAAAAGCACATTTCCCACAATGTTGAACTATTCCTTTAAGCCCTGCTGTCCGAAATCAATTAAGTTCCACTTAAGAGCAGATCTGTTTGAACGAGCTATTGTTTGCCACGAATCTTAATATGTAAACTGTTCATTAAAAATCAATAGTGTTTTTGAGAAATGATACAGTTTCACAAAAGATAATACTGCGGTACTCAAGTGTATCCCGTACGATTTTCATAGGGTGGATATTTCAAAACCTGGGCACATAAAGCAGAAACGATCTATAACTATATAAATATATTTATTACACGGCTGTGTTGAATACTCGATTCTGATCGGTAAATCGCAGCGTTCTGCGGTCTGTAATTTCTGTATTACAGACCGTTGCTATGTATAACAGACCGTTGCTATGGGTGCAGTTCTGATGTTGGACTCTGGCGGACCGTTTTTGTGTCAAAATATTGATTTCTTCAGTAAGTAGCCGTGTAATAACCGGGATAATGTACAGCTAGTCATTGTTGTGAAATAATCCCCTTCAGGGCGATGAGAGACGCGGCGTCGCCCTGTCGGAGATTCTTTCACAACAATGACCGGCTCGCTGTGCACTATCCCTTACTTACTTACTAAGAAACAGAAGGTCAGTTATAATTGTCTTGACACCAGATATTGCAGTCCAACCAGTTTATTATAGAAGGGACTCACCCAGTTCAGCCCAGTGAGAGCAAATATGGGTTGAAAATGTGCCGTGTAAAAAGAAGTTATTAGGTCCTGCTGAAAGCCCCCCCTCCAGCCAGTTTTACTTCCTGTTTTTTGGTTAACGTTCTTTCTCAGACAGAGAATGGGGGTGTGGTTAATAGTCAGACGTAATTCATTACCATGGCAACCAGATTGCATCGTTTTTCAACCCCTGTTTAGATTAATTTACTGTTTATCAGACCACAAATGAGAAAAGAATTAGCGCAACACACCGACTCTCTATCACTCGCTCTCTTCTTCACCGTCTCCTCCTGGCGAGGCAGCCGTCTGGCTGCTGCTGCACCGAGGAGCCACGGTGCGGCGGTGCGGTGCGTCATCGGATAGTCATCCGTCGCTCTCGCCTCAGCACCCAGCACCGACACCGCACCGGGCTGCACTGGGATTCGTTTATTTGGTACTGTGTTGATTTCACCCGTTCTCGGCACACACAAATGCCATGGTGACAATAAACACACTAAACTAAGGTGGAGGAAACTAAAAATAAAATGAAAACCCTCAGTTAGCTAATGCAATGTAATGTTGGGCTAGCTAACTACACCTAACTAGCTAACTAACTAACTAGAAAGACAAACTGACCTGTGCAACCTTGGAGGATGACGTATGACCTTGCAGCTTCTACTATAGTCATACGTCATATTCCCATTTTTACCAACAACCTCCTTTTTTTTTTTTACTTTGAGCACAAAATGAACTCAAATAAATATGAAATATCATAGAAAAGCCAAAATACACTGGAGGGGGGGCTTCAATGTGTTGAGCTCTGTTGGTAAAGAGACGGTCGCCACACAGAAACCGGAGCTCTAACCAAGAGTGAATCCCTTTATGACAAAACCGGTCACACTTTACCACAAACTGGTGTCTTGTTGGTGTGTGGTTGTGTCACTGCAATGACCGGTTTGCTGTCAAACATGAGCCATCAGCAACTTAGACGTACATGTATGTGTTGAGTTAAAAAGGTGAATGAGCAGCATATACAGCACATGAAGAATGAGTTCAACTGAAGTGTCCTAGATGACCTACAACTGGAGTAGACAAAAAAAAGACATTGTCCAGGTTTCACTTTCAATCTGGCTCCCCTCCCTGGGTCCCGATAGCAACCTTTCCTGAAGCCTAAAGTCCACCTTGTACAACCTGTTGTCAGGACACGGTGTTTGCACTGTGTCAATAGCAATGCCGGATTTTCCCCACCCAACACCTTGCAGTTGCACAACTTTGCACTCAATCAGCTACAGCAAAAACCATATTAGACTGTAGTGTCATATTTTACGCTGACATAGACTATTACATTAGAGCAAACTTTTCTTAAGCCTGCATGCTACTGCCTAGTTGTTCTATTACTGTTCAGCTACCATGAGGGTGTAAATAAAAGTGGTTGAACAGCCTCCCGCCCTCAGGCTCCTGAACATGTTACAACACCATGCTGTCAATTGTAGAAGAAAAGGAATGGCGCAGTCACTAAGGCCCAACTAAAACAGCCTGAATCCTGTTGTTCTTCTTCATTTTCCAAAACCTGCAACCTGTAGATTTCAAATCAAATCTGTCCACCTGAGCTGTTAATTAATTAATTTATTTATGAGTCCAGTCATATCCAAAATAAAGATGTTTTTAAGCTTCTAAAATCAGTTTCATCACCTGTTGTGACCCTTTTCTGTGTCAGCAGCAGCCACATTCCTGGCTTAATATGAAGAGCCTCACATGAAGGTTTACTGTGTGAAAACACTTCAAATATGAAAGGTGGCTTAATTGGTAGCCTATATATTACACCAGTGTTTCAAACAGACACTTCAGCTCCCAAGGCTTCAAATATTCTCTAATTTAATCCATTTAATAGCTAAGAGTTGATGGAATAAGATATCAACATTTAAAGGTATCAAGGCACTATGCTGAAGTGCACTTGTCACGGTCAAAAGTCTGGCTTTGGATTGACACAGTGAACCACAAAAAAACATATTTATTACCAGACTGCATTCAAAAATTTGTGAATTTAACGTTGTCGTTTTAAGGTAGTAAACTCTACAAACCCACTCAGTGGAGTCCATTTGTCAGTTCGGCGTGTTTCTATCTCACCATGCTGCACTTTATTTCACTTTCTTTATATATATTATAATACAGAAACACACAGTGGAGGGCCGTGAGTTAACAAGCTGTATTCAACATAAAGTGGTTGACAACTTGACTACAACCTGGTGGAAACATGTCAACACCGTCCAGACAGGTATATTCTACTAGCAGGCTGCGTGTCACCGTGGGAACTAAACACCGTTCAACAGCTACGTTAGTGACGTATTTGTTACTGTGGGTTTTACACCTGGATATATCTACGTAATAAACTAAGTCAGTCAGACAGATAGTGTCCGTGTCAGCGGTACTCACTCCATCTGCTCCTGAAGTCCGTCAGTCCACCGGCCCCCTTCGTCCTCCTCCTCGGTATCGTTTCACTCATCGCTGATTCACCCCACTAACACACCGTAGTCCTCACAGCTGCTTTTTTATTCTCCGCAAACTTAGTAACACAACAACAACAACAGCGGCACTTTATCGTCTCCATTCCCGCACGTACATAGCATCCTGGTCCGCGTGCTGCTTCACTCAGGCTGAAACAGTTCTGTTGCTGGTAGTGATGTGTCGGTCACGAACGAGTCGGTTCAAAGAGCCGACTCTTTTTAGTGAACCATAAGAGCCGGCTCCCGTCCGAGAGACGTTTTTTTTTTCTTTTTTCTTTAATTAATTCAAGGCAGAATGATAGGACGATCTTCTCCGCGCCACGGGCACTCCATGCACTGACTGTGACTGAATGTTGTGTTAATGACATCCGTGCGACTAATCAGGTGATGACAGACAAGGATCATACCATCAAGCAGGGAGGGGCGGGGGGCGCGGCGCGCTGACGGTCTACAGGTACAGAGCAGGAGGGAGAGGAGGAGAGAAAGAGAGAGAGTGTGGTGCGCGAATAGCAGACAAGATGAGTGACAGTCGGAAATGAAGCAGCATGTAAAGTTATGGTATTCTGGAAATTATAAGGTTTGAATAATAATAATAATTTTTTGAATAATAATTTAAGTGAAATATGGGCACACAAACTAATCATAGGTCAAAACAGCGCTAAATTTGGCTGAATTATAGAAGGCAGAAGTGGTACAATTAAGAGCCTTTTGGGAGCCAAAAGAGCCAGCTCTTCTTGGTGAGCTGAGCCAAATGATCTGGCTCACTAAAAAGAGACGGAATTCCCATCACTAGTTGCTGGGAGCTGAGCTGAGCGTGCCCGAGCGGTCCTCTCTCGTGATGCGTTCAAGATAGGTCCGAAAAAAACGTCCACAAAGTAGATTTCTTCCTCCTGTTCTATCAGTTCAATCCTTATTTTCAGGAATCTGATTAAGCTACCAGTAAACTGAATCAACACATCAAGTTAAAACAACTACATGTGTCGTAGAAGCTCAACATGCTATAACAACAGCAGAAACAAAAAAAAAAAGGTATGTAGTCCTTTAAGTCCCTCCAGCTGTAACCCTGCAACAACAAGCAGCTGGCAGTGACTCAATCTCCTTGAGTAAGTGCAGGCCAGAATAACTTTTACCTTCATAGGAACCTGTTTAAATGTCAGGGAGCTGAATCAGACTTACTTTTAATGACTTTTCTTCCACTTTGACAAGACTGTTAAGACAGTTTGAGATTTCTGGAAAATGCTGTTTACAAGTAGAGCTTGTGAAATAGAGAAATACCCACGATTATAAAATAAAGTTCACATCTGTAAAGTATAGCCTTCGAAATTCTGATCACATCAGTTTTCAGAGGGCTAATAGCTGGCATATTTTCCAACTAACTTTCAGATGTTCGCCATAATAGCCTACTGAAACGACATGGTCTGCATGAGGTCTAGGTAGCCTGACTTTTATTCCATAGTATGGGTGAAGCTCCAACTCTGGATCCTACTCTTCCCATAATGCAGTGGTTCCCAAAACCTTTCTGCAGCCCCCCCGTATGCCAGTGCAGAACCATGCATCATAAATATTTAGCCCATCCTTTTATAACTCTGGGCCCCCCTTAGGGGGTCGTGCCCCCCAGTTTGGGAACCACTGCCTTGATGTAACTCAATATAGCCTATGTGTACCATATACTGTACTATATAACAGACATTAGAAAGCTCATCCAGAGCCACAGAGGACATTATACAGCAGTTACTGTTGACTTTTTAAATATTCACCAAAAACCACCATCAGGGTTTCCACCAATGTATTGCAAGACTGGTGGCCCGCCGGCCTAAATTAACCCCAGTCGGGCCTATATACTGTAGATATAATGGTTGGAAAGCTCACCAATGACATATTAAAATGTGAACGCACTATAGGAAAACAGCAGGTCTGAGATCAGTGTTCTTTATCGTCACGCTTCCAACTCAAATTATTGATTCCAGGATTCCCTCCATGATTCTGTTATCACAGAAACTGTAGGACCCTACCTTAACGCTGCCATCACTCTGTTGCTGGCCCGCGCCGGGCCTCCGTCAAAAAAGAGTCAAAAGTCAAAAGAGACTTGGCACCGGGCCTAACAACTTTTTGGGCGGAAACCCTGACCATCTTTAGTTGCTTATAACATCATGCTATAGTTGCCACAAGCGGAAACAAATGAAATATGTTGTCAGTGAACATTTCTTTTAAAATGTCTTGGCTGGTGCAAATTAGTAGTACGAGTGCAGTGCCCATCCAAAACATGCTTCTTCAGAATGGGCCGAATATTTGGCCTGTGGCAGGGGCCCTTTATCACAACTAAAAGGGCCCCAAACAGCTATAGATTTGCTATGATGTTAAGATAGATATGAAAAGTATTGAAACTCATTGTACCCCTGAAATAACTTATAAAGGGCACCCAAAGCACTTAAAAAATATGCAGCTCAACTGTATACTACCTACTGTGTACTTCTACTTCTTAGGAAAACATTGTAGTACTACATTTACCTGACAGAGAAATGTTATTGGTTACGTTGCAGATTCAGATTTGACTCATAAAATATAACAATATGATGCATTATTATTCAGTAAACTATCCAGCATCATATTAGAATTGAAAGCTCCACCTTGTACAGACAGTAAGTACATTGAGCTGATAATACCTCTCTTATCACTCTTCATTTGAAGCAAACATTTGAATGCAAGACTTTTACTGTGCGGTATTAATAGCTTTACTATTAATAGTTAGTTTTACTTCAGAAAAAAAGGGTTTTGAGTAGTCTTACTTCTTCTACCACTGCCAATACCAACATTCACGGTTAGAGAAAGGATGAAAAGTAAAGCTAGACAACGTTTGCCTGCATGGGGCCACCAAATCACTAAAATGTCTCAAATGTAAAATTCCCTTTGCATTCTGTCTGAATACACCTTAATAGTGAGAGGTGTTAGGTTTAGCCACACTCCACACCTGTATGAATATGACTGGATATTACTCTTCAGCTGGTATAGCCAAGCAGCTGATGAATGAGCCAGTGATTGTAAAGCATGAATGAAATAGCTGATGCAAGCGTGACTTGACAATGCTCTGCCTTAAAGAATGCTCTGCTCCATTTAGTATGCCATGCTTTGCCATTTCCACTTAATGCTCATATTACCTTCATACATACCTGTCTGATTCACCTGGTCCTGAGTACAGTGTAGGTGTGAGACACCAGCTCCATCTGGGACTGACTCTATAGAATTAGAAATGAAAATCAACCTGCGGTCTACAAGGTTTGCATTAAAAGCTTTGACCAGTTGGCATTCTTCATAAGGGAACAAACTGATTTGTCATGCTATTGTATGAGAATGTCTGGGATTATTGTGATCACCTTGGTGGATTTAAGAGTGTAAGAGATGTTGACTGTAGGGGAATTCTGAAAGTGTGTTGTTTACCCTTTCTCGATGTCTCCCGAACTGATGAAAAAGACCGCAACTCTCTCCGCCGTGTAAATCCTCTCTCTTCACAACTGTTGCTCCTTTCTGCGGAAATTCACATTGACATAATGATCAATAAATAAAAGGATAATTGAGATGCAAGCATTGTCTTTAATTAAACCACTGTGAATGTGTATTGTATGATCCGCTGTCTTACTGCCAATACGAAGAGATGAGAAGCTGAAACTCCTTCTTGCGTTTGGAGACAGTCGCTCGTCCGGATTCTGAGAGAAAAGGGAATAAAGATACTTCTAAATTAAATAGAAAGTGGTTTAGAAAGAAAGATTAGAATAACTTTCCGCCTTGCTAGCAAAAGAAATAAGCATGTTAGTATGTCTGTCAGTATCTCAACAGCTACTGGTTACTAAGTAAGGGATCCTCTGCTTCGCGTTGGGGTGCCGCATCGCCCTGTTGGGCTTTATTTCACAACAATGACCCGCTAGCTGTACATTATCTTGCTTATTACACGGCTACTTACTTAAGAAATCAATAATTTCACACAGTTCAAGATCAGAACCGTGCCCATAGCAACAGTCTGTTATACATAGCAACGGTCTGCTATAAAGAAACAACAGACCATAGAACGCTGTGATTGACCAATCAGAATCGAGAATTCAACACAAGCAGATTTTTGTGACCCTCTTGACCTTTGATCTAGTGCTACTTCTGGGTCAGAATTTTCACTTTTGATCCAACTTGTCTTAACTAATGGTCAGGTTTCCAGGACATTTTCAATAGACATTTTTGGTCCCCAGAGGATGAACTCTTTTCATTTTGACAACTTCAACTTCATACACAGATTGTCATGACATTTGCTGTGAATGTTCACGGTGGGCAGAGGACGAATTCTAATGTTTTTCATTACATTTCAACTGAAAGTAGTTATTATTGTTGCAATATATCTGACAGCCACCAGCAGCAGAACTGAGTGCACTGCAGATGAGCAGCACTTCCAGTCAGTGAGCGAGGACTAAATCCTTGCGCCATCGTTGATTTCACATGATTTGCATTGACCCGAATGGAAGAGAACATTCTCGGTCTGAGCAAATCATGTTTTTCTTTCTCTTACACATGTTGTCTTTCAACATTCTTCTACTTTTTTATCTAACTGGATCAGGACTAAAGATATCCCAAAATCTAATGGGCAGATTGTCCATTGCTCCCTTCAACTTTGTAGTCAGGCTACATTCACACCACATCAGGTGTTGCGGCGAAAACCCTAGTCCTCCCATTCATGTGGAGTAGTGCGTTTGGGCTGTGGTGGTGGGGATCGCAGGGGATGCCGAAAAAAGTAAAACACAGAGGCCTGCGACAAAAAGTAAACAAAAAAAAAACAGAAGAAACTTTAGAAGAAACGCAATCCGACGTCACGCTGCGGTGTCCAATCACATAACCGGCGATCAATGGGCCATTCAAATCAAAAGGGTCAATCAAAGTGAGTGTCACACAAATGGACCATTTCAGTGACACTCCCACACCTCCGCTCAACACTGCGCTAATCGCTGCAACATCTGATTTAGTGCGAATTCAACCTCGCTGTCCCAAGTGAGGGAATTTAAGTAACTCGTTCACAAGTGAGGGTAAGGCATATTGATTCCCTGTCAGCAGCGATGAGGGTGTTTTACTGGACTGCTGTGGTGAAGAGGGACTGCAGCAACCAATTTACTTGATGTTCAACCATTGTGAGCTTTGAGTAATGACTAACAGAATTAGATTCTGGTTGCAAGCAGCCAAAATAGATTTTCCTTCGCAGGGGTGTCTGGGTTTAAACTTAGAGTGAGTGAGAGGAGTGCAGACATCTGAAAGGATCTTGGAGCAGAACTGCTGCATCTTTTTTAGGGCGCGTCCAACTGGATGAATACCCTGAACCCAAAACGCGCTGGAGGGCTTACATATCCCATATGGTCTGAGAATGTTTTTGGAGAAATAGCTGAAGGACATGTCAAAGGAAAATGTCTGGGCTATACCTTGCATGGCCTGCTGCCTCTGTGACCCAGACCCAGACCCAGAGATAGGCTTTACACAATAGATCAGTGGGTAGATGGATGGAGATTGCCCATTACACTTTTTTTGCTCCTCAGAGTATTGGTCCATTTTGGTAATTAGATGATTTTCTCACAATGCTCAGGTCAAATGATTATGAACCATATGGGTGAGTAAACAGTGAGTTGGTCTGAGTCTATTAGACCTTGGTGTACAGGCACAAGTGGCTTTAATAGTTTTATTTTTGCTCTGCTGTGACCTTAGAAACTGAAGTCATGGTGTAGTCCAGGTCACTGACACTGGCTAATATCAGTTTAAGGATACCATTCCTTTACTACCACCAAACCACTGTTGTTGCTGCAGCTTTTAGAGTTAGTTAGTTGGGCTGCTGACCCTTGTTTAAATACTCAACTGGAAGCTCATGCATGAACTGTATAATGAGCATTATTGGCTCTGCATGGGAAGACACGGCCACTATTTATAGCCGAACCAAAATGACAGGACATGATGATGCCCTATGGGAAAACTCCCCAGCAATATAAACCACCAGTGTACAAGTGGAATGCATCAAGGCTAGGGTTAGTGGAGCACGACACCAAGTAAAGTATCTGTAATATTAGTTTGTTATAGTTGTAAAACATTGTCTGTTTTCTGCTTTTGCCATCAGCAGAATTTCCATATTTGAGTTTCTGAAAGCTTTAACATTAACTTTTTAGTTATTGATATTTCCTGGGAAAAATTCTCTGGCACAGGAAGTGATGAGTTTTATGTTTCGTGTTTGTTTTAAATAAAGCGGGTAGTGAGCATGAGCAGCAAAGGAAAACCCAAGCAAAGAGTGCTGCCTACATTCAAGTCAGAGCTCTTTACCAGAAAGTCCAAGAGAGAAAAGATACCACCGTACACTGACTGAGACTGATTTGTCAAACCATCAGTAGATATGCAAACACTTCTTATCAAATATAATTAAAAAAAATATTTAAAAAACTCATAGCAATGAGTGATTAGTACTAAAAATGGAAACAAAAACAAGCTCTATTCATTTGTTTTATTGCTTTACACTGTGATGTGTATAATGGTGGTGAAACAGCCAGCCTGGCTCTGTCCAAAGTTCAAAAATACACCGACCAACACCTCTAAGGCTCACTGATAAACATGCATTACACACACTGAAAAGTGAAAAGGGAGAGTTACATGTTGGAACTATATCTTGACAAACAACAGTATATCCATCCACCCAGCACATCTGTGCAGCGTCTTTGGCCCTGAAAGTATGTAGCACTTGCATCATCATCTCTTGAGAAGTGCTCAAATTAAGTTCCAGGAATCGTCCCCATATTTGGAAGAGAACAAGGGAAGTAAAAGCCAAAACAACAGCGTATCCATCCACCCAGCACTTCAGTGCAGCGTCTCCAGCTCTGGTACAGTTTGTCAGTTATGGTCGGTGAGTTCAGGTTTTGGTTTTGGTTCTGTGCAGCAACAATCGTACCACCAAGCCTGACAACCTCCTTGTGTCGACAAGACTTCAGGAAGCTTTGCACAGATGCTGCCAGCTGTTGTTTGTCAAGAAATAGTCGCAGCACGTAGCTCCTCTAAAACCACAAGTTGTTGTTTTTACATTGCTTGTCTAAGGATTGAACAAACATGATACAGATGCTTTAGAGGGTCATTATTGTAAACTAAAACTGAAACTAAAAGGGAAATAAGCAGTGAAAAATATTGTTAGTAAACTGAAACTAAATAAAAGCTATATTCTTTCAGAAAAGCTAAAACTAAACTGAAATGATATTGCATGGTTAAAAAAACTATAATATATCACCACCGAATAAAGGAGACAGCATGCATTTATATCAACTCTCGTGACATTGAACCACAGAAACTGAATGGACTTGACATTCCAGGAGATTTTGCTTCACATCAGACACTAAAGTAGGCTAGCGCAAAGATTAAATATTAAACATTATGGCCATTCCTAGACAGTTCTCCAACCATGTATTTTGTATGTATATGTAGCAAAATGTACTTCTACCTGGCCCGAACAATAACAAACTAAAACTAAATCAATAAAAATTAAAACTAAACTTTTCTGCAAAACTTAAACTAAACTAGCAAACACACTCTGAAAACTAAAAACTAAAAGAAAACTAAAATGAAATAATAACTAATTGAAAATTCAAAACTATAAGGCTAATGGTTACTCGGTTAACGGTGGCCTGACTCCAGATCTGTACTTGAAGCGGCAGTAGGCAGAATGTTTTTGGCATCATTGGGCAAAAATTCCATAATAACCTTTCAGCATATTGTAATTCAAGTGTTCTGAGAGAAAACTAGACTTCTGCACGCTGATCAAATATGAATCAATATTCTGTTACTGTAATGTCTATTTATTTTGTAGTGTACTATTTAGCTGTAAAATGAGAAAGTTTGCTCCGGCTGGTGGGCGGTGCTTGGTATTTCCTCAACTGATCTCAACATGGCAGCCGGGTCACAAACTTTCTCATTTTACAGCTAAACAGTACACTACAAGATGATTCTGAAAACATTTGAGGAGAGAAAAAGTCAGTAACAGAATATTGATTCATATTTGATCAGCGCTGCCTAGTTTGACCGTTTGATCGGAGTTTGGGAGTGATTGACAGCTGCTCAAAGACGGCAAGTCTCCAGCTTGGCTCTGATTGGTTGTTTTCCTCCGGTCTGTGAAATCTTGCAGATGCCATTAGGAGCACCGGAGGACATGATTTCTTTTTCAGATTACCTGTCTCATGCACTACTGTCATGATATAGTGATCGTTTATAAAAATAACTTTGTAAAATCATATTTGCTTCAATTCTACCCACTGCGGCTTTAACCTACAGACGTGAGATTTATATTGATATTCATCTTCATTTTATTCTCAGAAATAAAGCAAATAAGTATGTGTTCCAAAATGTTGAACTATTCCTTTAAAGTCACTATGTGTAGAGTTGAAAACAAGTCACCTTTAGTCCCAGTGGTAATATGAAAAAAAAAAAAAAAAAAAAAAAAAGTCTACCTGAGCAGAGAATGAAGTCGCTCTCCCTCTGTGTGTGTTGTAATCCGAGTTTATCCGTGCTTTGTTGACATACCCGGCAGGCCGTGTGTGCTTTTTTAGGTTTTCTGCTTTTTTTTGTTTGTGCACTGTCTGCCGCTCTGAACCGCTCTCATACGGCGGTTACAGCTGATAACGCCGTCCCGACCAACGGTGTCATCGTGGAAGCGTAGCACCCACCCTCCGGTTCCCCCTTCAGGTTAACACTGTCAGCACTTTCGCCGTTGTTTACACTGTTTAGCGCTGTTAGCACCGTTAGCTGCTAGCCATAGGCTCACCTTCATCATGTTAAGAACCGTTGAGAGGCAATACCAATGCTCCCAATCCTGTATTTAGCACCTTTAATGCCCCCACCTCAAACAGAAAAAAAGACATTGCCTTTCGAATAAGACACTATAAAATCACATACAAACTCCACACACAGAGGCTTTACTGTAAATGAAATGGAATCCTGCTGTTGCCTCTAAATAGCTTGCTCCAGTCCTAAAAAAGCACATCAGACGCACCAAAATGCAAATGTTATTTTAGGCCTCTGGCTGGTGGCCGTCGGAGTGCTTTTAGACCTGTGCAAACTTGTCCTTCCTCTGGCTTATCATTCACTTCAAAGAACAGATGGCTTAAGCGGCTATAGTGACCACGCCTGTCAGTACACAATACAGGATGTGATTTGTACACTGACTCCATCACAAACACATTCATTTATTACAAAATTAAAGTGTTTCTTTAGCTTATCTCTTCAACTTCAATAAAGTAAGGTCATTGTATTATCTGCTATATTACCACCTACACTGTACTTTTACTTTTGATACTCACTTAAAATATAGAATAATTATAATTGCACTTTTACTTCAGGGAAATTTTGAATGCAGGACTTTTACTTATAACAGTATCGTCACGGTATTGAAAATAACCGTGATATTTAAAAATGAAATATCGATATCATGTTAACAATACACATGTGATAATATCGTGTGAATAACCCAGCGCCTCATAAGCCATTTCATTTATACAGTTATGGTTACAGACTCTCTCCGCCTCCCTACGCTCGTATTTTAGTGTAATTCATTCGCCAATTCACCTCACCTGACACCATCACCACCAACACAGGGGCACCACAGTGTACGGGTTTTATCTCCGTTTTTATTATTCACATTGTACACCTCTGACTGCAGGCACAGCAATGAATCATACCACTTACAAAACTTCTCTGACGAGTCTGCCCTAGCTGGCTAAATTTCAAACGATGACAACTCAGCTTACCAGAAGGAAGTGGAAAGACTTTCTTGATATGACTAAAGAGCTTATCGTGGTTGGATGGTTGAGTGGGTCCCCTTGTAATAAATACCTGGGTGACTGGAAGAAGAACACTGATGTCATCTTTAAGAGGGCCCAGTCGAGATTGTTTTTCCTCAGGAAGATCAGGTCATTTGAAGTGAGCAGGCCTCTTTTACATGTTTTTTTTAATCAAGGTATTTAAGCAAGTGTTCTTTTCTATGCTGTTGTTTATTGGGGTGGCAGCATTACAGCTGTGGATATAGGAAGAGGGTCAATAAGTTGATCAAGAAGGCCGGATCTATTATTGGCCTGCCTCCAGAGACTATTGGTGCCTTCAAATGGGGTCGTGTTTACCGTGTTCACGAGTTGAGTCCATATGAACGCCCCCCCTCATGTCGTATTCACGACCTCGCAAGTGGAAAGTTTCTGAAAGCTCCGAGTTCACGAGTTGTGATGTTTGTTGACGTTGTCAGAAATGGAAGTAAATCTTTTGGTGCATAATAAGTTAATATATTGTAATTTTAGTCGTATATTGTAATTCTTAATAATTTCATAATAGTTCTGAGGAAAATGCTGATATTCCCAACGGCCTCATCTTTTCCCTCAGTCATTATGCCTTTGCATTTTCTGCATTTTTAGCTTGCCAAATTGTTAGCCTCTGTGACCGACAGTAATGTCAATATTGCCGTTGCTTAGCAGCGGTGTCGTAAACACAAGCTCACACGAGTTTCATTGGAAGGCTCCATATCACAGAGCAGAGAACCAGAAGGAAGCTTCGGAGTGTTCTGTCACAGGATGACCGTGCTTTGCTCTGTGAATTCATGAAGAGTAGCAGGAGCGACCGGCTCCTACTGCCAAAATGCTCCACTGAGAGGTTCAGGACGTCTTTAGTACCTGCAGCTGTTAGGCTTTTTAAATGAACATTGTTGATACAGTGTCCTTTTCACTATTTATCCATTCACTGTGCACTTTTTATGACCCTATACTTAGCTTTTACTGACCCCTTATCGTTGTTGCGAAGGAACTATGTACTTCCCTTCAATGACTGTGTGGTGTCACCTGTTGTGTAGTTGGCGTATTGTATTGTGTCTATGGCTTTGTCGGTTTCTTGTGCATGTCTTTGTTCATGATGGCAAACCAGTTTCCCCTTTGGGGATTAATAAAGTTCATCCTATCCTATCCTATCCTATCCTATCCTATCCTAGGGAACACAGATAAGGAGGCAGTTTGTGTAATATGGCCTTATACAGAAACCTTTACATTATATTGACATTATTTACATAAACCTGAGGGGCCCAGAATTAAAAACTAGTTTGCTCAATCAAGTTAGCACAATATAATGGCTAACTGATAACTATGCATATAGGCCTACACAACGTACCAGATCTGATGTTACAATACCAATTACTTGGTATTGTAACATCAGGGTATTTATGTTTCCACGTCCTTGTGGAAACCCTGATGGAATTATAAACTAATCACACACCGTGTATTTGTTTCGCTTATACAGTGATGGTATGATGTAAACAGTGAAATGGAGTAGACCCTGGGATACCATTTAGAAAATATATGATGGAACTTGTTTAACGCTACAATAAATAAAATAGTATAATTGTATAATAGGTCATTTGTAATCAATCTAATTCATTGAGGTCTTCTGTACTAACTTGGATGTGGAAAGACTGAGACTGAGGTGTGCAGGAAGTAGCAATAGCAGATGGTTTTGGTTACCAATATTTTGTGGGTACATTTCATACCTACCCATGATTGCCCTCAAGTCAAAACATTCACACACACACACACACACACACACACACACACACACACACACACACACACACACACACACACACACACACACACACACACACACACTCAACTCAGCATCAAACTGGTGTGAACTGCTCATGAAATTCTTACCACAGGAAGTAAAAGTGAAGTTGTTATCATCAAAGTTCTCTATTCCTCCTGTCATGTGATATTCACAGGAAATGTCTCAGATGTTCAACGTCTTTAACTGTGCAATTTTTCTTTGTTCTGGTTTCCTAATTTGCGAGTATTGCACCTTCACTTGTGATATTTTTCCGATCCTGATATCAATGTAAAGTGAGCATGAACATGGCAAGTTAATCACAGTTGAGCCTATTCAAACAAGTGAAGCAGCCTTGAACTCCAAACACAAAGAGCATGGTTTACAGGAGGAACACACTCACCTGCGCTTGCTGTGACGCCTTGTCCATTTGTCTTGGGATTAGCACATGTAGGGAAAGTATTTCTCCACTGGATCCACTTCTAATGTTCTGACATAACTTTGATTTTATTCCTCCATCTATAAATACCAGCTTAAAATGTTCTCTTCCACAGCACAGACACAGGCCGTGTCAACAACTGTTACTGGAGACGATGAAGCAGCAAGTGCACATGTATGAGGAAGTGCATTTGCTGAAACGTGCGGTCGACGGACTTCAGTCTCAGGCTGGGATTTCCTCTTTCAACGTTAAACCAAAGTACAGTGACGCATGCGTCACAATGTGGGTGTGTGTGTCAGGGTGTGCTGTGCAGTGAAACCTGTTCATCAGCTTTTGGAACCGGTTAGTCCGTTTGATAACGATTAATATTGTCTAATCACTCTACAAACCTGAGTGTGCTTGTGTTAGCAGGAAAATAAAAAGCTGTATGGAAGAAGAATTAGTGGAATAAAAAAAAACAATATCTGTTTGGGCCGAATGAACTGATTGGACGGGCTTATAACAGTCCTGCGACAGCCACAGCTACAAGATTTATTACTTTTTTTGTCAGAGCATTTGATTTATTAATTTACTAATAAAGCTTGGGGCCCTTCTGTGTGGAGTTTGCATGTTCTCCCCGTGTTAGCGTGGGTTTTCTCCGGTTTCCTCCCACAGTCCAAAGACATGCAGGTTAGGTTAATTGTTGACTCTAAATTGCCCGTAGGTGTGAATGTGAGCGTGAATGGTTGTCTGTCTCTATGTGTCAGCCCTGTGATAGTCTGGAGACCTGTCCAGGGTGTATCCCGCCTTCGCCCAATGTCAGCTGGGATCGGCTTCAGCCCCTTCCCGACCCTGAATAGGATAAGCAGTTATGGATAATGAATGAATGAATGAATGAATGAATTACCAACCATTTAGCTTTAATCCTTCTTTTAAAACTGTCCGCTGTGAGTCCGACAGTGTTACAGCTGTGTAATGCCAGATCAGTGGCATACTCTTTTAAATCCATCCCAGAGAGTGGCAGAGTGAAAGTCAAGTAGGCAGAATGTCAAAGAGAGAGCGTTCCTATTGGCTGTTCATTCAACGGAGGCAGCTGTCAATCACTCGCGAACCCTGATCAAACGGTCAAACTAGGCAGCACTGATCAAATATGAATCAATATTCTGTTACTGTAATGACTATTTCTCTCCTCAAATGTTTTCAGAAACATCGTGTAGTGTACTTTAGCTTGATTGGTTGTTTTCCTCCGGTCTGTGAAATCTTGCAGATGCCATTAGGAGGACCGGAGGACACCGGAGGACACAGAGGTACCTGATTTTTTTTTCAGATTACCTGTCTCATGCACTACTGTCAGGATATAGTGACTGCTTTATAAAAATAACTTTTTTTAATCATGTTTGCTCCATTTCTACCCACTGCAGCTTTAAGTTGTGATATTGGGCTATATAAATACATTTTACATGACTTAACTTGACTACAGTCTGTTGTTGTTTTGCCTGGCCTGGCTCTCTGTTCCTCCCTGTCTCCAGCCACTGCTCACTTCCCCTAGGCCATGTTCTCTCCTCTCCCTCCCCAAGACCTGCCATCCTCGAACCATCCACTAGATGCCCTCAGACTCCAGTCCTGCTCACCTGACATCCCGTCCCACCTACACACACCAACTGCCATTTTCCTCATCAGCTCTGCAGTTTTAAACCGTCCCTTTTTCACACACTGCCAGTTCATTTTCATTGCATGTGCCACATGTTTCCTCGTCTCTGTTACCTGTAACCTGGCTTCTGAAAGTTATTACCTGCCTGTATGAACCTCTGCGTCTGCCCTTCGTTGGATTTGTTTGGACTGACTTCCTGGCGTTGACCCTGTCCTGCCTCACAATTCTGTAAGCCTTGTCCTAATAAATCATTGTAATTTTAAAGGGGACATATCATGAAAAACTCTCTTTTTCAGTGCTTATGCACATACTGTACATCTGGGTATCTGGAGGGCCTACCAACCCACAAACTGTGAAATAAGACAACCCAGTCAGTTTTTTGAGGGTTGCCTAGATCAGAAAACATGTGATTCAACAAGCCATTCAGATTCGGCTCCCCTTCCTATGTCACATGCAGGCTCATTAGAATATATTGCAAAGATACACCATATTTCTCTCAGCAAATGAGAAAGTTTGTGACCCGGCAGCCATGTTGAGATCAGTTGAGGAAATACCAAGCACCGCCCACCAGCCGAAGTCTATTTATCTGTGACGCCAAAAACATTCTGCCTACTTGACTTTCACTCTGCAACTCTCTGGGATGGATTTTAAAGAGTACGCCACTGATCTGGCATTACACAGCTATAACACTGTCAGACTCACAGTGGACAGTTCCTCAGTACAAACAATGAACACAACTAGTTGAACTTAAAGGTCAACAAGTAACAGAATATGTGATAGCCTGTTTGAAAAATACTGTTTGGGTGATGCTCGACGTTTTCTTGATGTAAAAGTGTAATTAGTTGGTTTGAAAAGTTGCGGGAAATGTGTGGAATATATTAACAATGGTGTAGTGATTTGAAAACACTGTGATTTTGGTTTGAGGGCATCAAATTACGTCACATCCTGCTAGAAGCCTCAGAGAAGAGGAGACGTTTGAGGAGCCCACTCCCTCCACGTCTAGCCTCAGCTCCTCCACAAAGAGGAGTTGGGAGAGATATTTGGAGGTCATTGCTAAGAGGCCAAGGTGGTATCGAGACAGCAGCTCAGATTAGGGGTCCATCTTGAAACAGTCGCATCTGCGTGGCTGGATTTTTCTTTGTAGCAGGTAGGGCTTGCCCTTGCGCTTGGCAGGGCTGGCATCGCCCTAAGTAGCATCTTGCACCAGCGTCTGTCTGTATCCAGTGACCTGATATTAGTTTTGTAACCTCAAGAGGTGTCTTCTGCGTCTGGCAGGACTTTAACCTTGAAGGCTGGCGTGTTTGCTTGTTTGGAGGGCTACTCGGAGGTCATTGCTAAGAGGCCAAGGTGGTATCGGGACAGCGACTCAAATTAAAGGTTCAGCCCTGTATGAAGCAGGACTGACAATCCATCTGGAAACAGTCGCATCTGGTGACTGGGTTTTTCTTTGTAGCAGTGAGGGCTGGCCCTTGCGCCTGGCAGGGTTGGCATTGCCCTAAGTAGCATCTTGCACCAGGGTCTGTCTGTATCCAGTGACCTGATATTAGTTTTGTAACCTCAAGAGGTGTCTTCTGCGTCTGGCAGGACTTTAACCTTGAAGGCTGGCGTGTTTGCTTGTTTGGAGGGCTACTCGGAGGTCATTGCTAAGAGGCCAAGGTGGTATCGGGACAGCGACTCAAATTAAAGGTTCAGCCCTGTATGAAGCAGGACTGACAATCCATCTGGAAACAGTCGCATCTGGTGACTGGGTTTTTCTTTGTAGCAGTGAGGGCTGGCCCTTGCGCCTGGCAGGGTTGGCATTGCCCTAAGTAGCATCTTGCACCAGGGTCTGTCTGTATCCAGTGACCTGATATTAGTTTTGTAACCTCAAGAGGTGTCTTCTGCGTCTGGCAGGACTTTAACCTTGAAGGCTGGCGTGTTTGCTTGTTTGGAGGGCTACTCGGAGGTCATTGCTAAGAGGCCAAGGTGGTATCGGGACAGCGACTCAAATTAAAGGTTCAGCCCTGTATGAAGCAGGACTGACAATCCATCTGGAAACAGTCGCATCTGGTGACTGGGTTTTTCTTTGTAGCAGTGAGGGCTGGCCCTTGCGCCTGGCAGGGTTGGCATTGCCCTAAGTAGCATCTTGCACCAGGGTCTGTCTGTATCCAGTGACCTGATATTAGTTTTGTAACCTCAAGAGGTGTCTTCTGCGTCTGGCAGGACTTTAACCTTGAAGGCTGGCGTGTTTGCTTGTTTGGAGGGCTACTGGGAGGTCATTGCTAAGAGGCCAAGGTGGTATCGGAACAGCGACTCAAATTAAAGGTTCAGCCCTGTATGAAGCAGGACTGACAATCCATCCGGAAACAGTCGCATCTGGTGGCTAGATTTTTCTTTGTAGCAGTGAGGGCTGGCTCTTGCATCTGGCAGGGCTGGAAGCAGGTATCGTCTTGCACTGGGGTCTAGTGACCTGATTTAATATAACTTCAAGAGGTGTCTGGCAGGACTTTTTCAACCTTGAAGGCTGGCTTGTTTGTGTCTGGCAATGCCCGAGGTAGCGTCTTGCACCATGACTCTCACTTTGTAGTCTTGAGAGCTGATGTTTGAGTATAGCAGAGTTGGTGAAACCCTAGATAGCCTTGGTGTCCAACGCTCAAAATTTATAATATAATATAATGTAATATAATATGTAATAATATGTAAATATGGCGGTCATTGTTGTGAAATAAACCCTGACAGGGCGATGCTGCACCCCAACGCTGAGCGGAGGGGTGGACCCCGATGAAACCCCTATTTCACAACAATGACCCGCTAACTGTACATTATCCCGCTTATTACACGGCTACTTACTTAAGAAATCAATAATTTGACACAAAAACGGTCCGCCAGAGTCCGACATCAGAACTGCGCCCATAGCAACGGTCTGTTATACATAGCAACAGTCTGTTATAAAGAAATAACAGACCATAGGACGCCAAGAATGACCAATCAGAATGGAGTATTCAACAAAGCCGTGTAATAAAATATGATATAACATAATTATTATTGGCTTGCAAATATTGTATACAATATAAAATATATAAATGTTATACTTCACAGTCACATGGTAGTTATTTGTCCTATTGATTGGTTTCAGAATATCAAGAAGTCTAACGTAAGAGTGCGGCGACGCTGCGTGGGACAAGGCCAACTCACCCTACATCCTTACTTAGGGGTCAGCGACCATTTGGGACTCAGGGTTAGTAGCTGGTGTAGCAGCAAGATTTAGTGTTAATGACTTCCACTAGATGTAACAAGAAGTCACCATTATCTCCATTGCTACCTGTGCCCTGGAGGGATTATTATCTCATGAGAAGACATGTTTGTTGTTTCCTGCTAGTAAATGTTATAGGTAGCCAGCTGTATAACCTTTAGGCCCTGTGTTGTAGACAGTATTATCCTTGTATGGCATGTATTCCTTCCATTCCATGCATCAAAATGTTTGATGCAGGCAAACCTGGTTATTTTGTCTAGTTTCAATAAAAAACTGCGATACAAACTGAGTTAACATGTCTTATCGTTTCTGATACGCACAGAAAAGGAAATGATGTACTTATCAATAAACCAAAACAAAACAGAAACAGATTGACAGCAAAACATTGTAAACACTTTTCAAAGTTGACACAGTTTTGTCGCATAAGTTCAGCGATACAAACGCATCATATCCTCTCTGATAAGCCTCACTAACTGAAGTAGGTCACATCAGCCATATCATCTTTAACATACAGTGTGTTACATGATGGCCAGCCTGATATCAACTCGCTGTTTGATACTATTTATTTTTTATTACACGAGGATACGGACAGACCTTCAGTGTGATAATAAGTTTGCGAGTGGGTTCTAGAAGTTTATCAAATTGCTTAATGTTAAAACCTGATGAGTTTTCAGAGAGTAGTAACAGTTACTTCTGTCATAATGGTAAAGTGTATGGTACTGTAAATAAATGCAATGGAAGAAGCAGTAATCAAACCCATATTTGTATTAATACTAATTTCATATAAACTGATTTACGACAAAAGCTCTCACATTAGCCATTGAGAACAGATCAATCCTCCAGGAAGAGCGCCGGTCGTTGATGCCAATTTTCTTAGATGCCAAATGGCGGCACAACAACTTCTGTGTCCGTCACGTGATGCCATTGGGCCCAAAAGACTTTTTCCCATAGACTTACATTGGGAAAGAGACGTCTGTAACTCAGCGGATAATTTTTTTTAGGTAAATCAACTTCCCAGTATGAACACTCTAATAGCCCTTATTTAAATCATTAGGTCTAAAAGTTGTAAAAGGCACTAATAGCTGTGTCCAGAGTTATTTCCCTTCCTCTGTTCATGTGAATGACACCCAGACCGAGGCTGGAGCGAGGGCTGGGAGGTGGAGTTAGCAAGCTGTGATGACAGCGTGACGGCTGTGACCACGTGACCGAGCCAATGGATGCGGAAGATCGCTAGAAGATCTGGGTACTTTTCCATTCGGAAGTCGAGCCATTTTGGCATCATGCGCCACTCAGCAACTTTCACAGGAATGAACGGGAGCCCACCTCTGACGCCGTATCCAGTTCTCTTAATACATCTGTGAAACAGATGCTCTGTTGACAGACCCCCTACTGGGGAGGTACAGCTACAAGTTAAATACTGTATATACTACACTGCCTTAGTTCCTTTTGATATGAACGTTCAATGAGTTATCGGTCACTGTAATAACTCCTCCTGTCTATACTGGCCATCCACACTGGAGTATTGTTTTGTAGCACAACTGCCAAGTTCATGTTCTGTGCAAAAGCTTATTCTAAAGTTCATCTGAACTGAAGATGAGACTTCAGCATTTTGTGTTAGACAAATGGAGTGGTTATCTTCCTAAGTTGCAGTCTTTTTAGAACAAAATTACCTAGAAACTTATGTTACTCTCCTTCCTGGCTGGAGCTAAAACAGTCAGTCACCATCAGTTCATCTACAAGGCTGTCCACTTAGGCCTGGCCACTAACAAACTGAACTGCCTCCAAAGTCCGTGCATTTCTTCTACAATAGAAGCCTAGTTGAACGAACATGACATGCATACGATACAAAATAAAAGGTTATTTGGCACAATCCAAATTTTCTAAAAATAAAAAATCTGTTTATTTTCCAGGAGCTCAAAGCACATCATCCAGTTTGGACATATAATTCAGAATAATCAGTTCATACCCCTTAAACAATTAGCTGAAATGTATTCCTTTCCTCCAAACCTGCTATAAGATACATCAATCCATTAAAAGTAGCCTATAATATGCAGCATTTTCTTAAAAAGACTGATATATTATATATTATGATAATAATATATATATACTTTTGAACTCCGGATGGATATGTGGGTTGTAAATAAACTTGGGATGCTGTTTATATATTTAATTTGGGATGTAAATAAATCTGGGATAGTTTATATATTATATTATATTATCATTCTATGATATATGAGTTATTAGAGGAGAAGTGAGAAAGGGGTATAGGGAAATATAAGTTTTACTTCTAGCTACTCCTTTTCGGACACGGTGTTCGGGACTCTGCTGGGCTTCAGCAAAGATCCTTTGGGCCCCATGTGTGGGTGAAACCCTCCAGCCAATAAGCAGGGTGTTCAGCCCATTCTCATTCCCAGGTCGTCACGCCCCTGGGCGTCTGACACTGAGGCACCCTTTAGTGTCTGTGATACAAAGCGGCAGTATTTGACGACCAACGGGTTGTTACATCGCTGTGTGTTTTAATGTGCTTCATTGTTTCCCCTGCTCCTCTCTCTCTGCTCTGCTGTGTGCTGCTATCGGCTTACCTGATTGGTAAGAGGAAAAACTTCCCAAAATGTACCAAACCATGATTATCATAGACACTGCTGTGTGTGCCCAACCATGAGAGATGGGGCAGCAGATGTCCCTGAATTCTGGACTTCTATATGTATAAATACATTGAAAACGCAAAATATAAAATATTACATAGAACCCATTTTACACACTGAAAGCTGCCAACACTGCACCATGCAAGTATACCGGCCTTATGGACCTACACAGGTTGCATCAACAGGTATCCATCATTATTGGCCAGAGCGTTCCCCTTGACCCCACTCTTTGCCTTGTTGCAGACTTGAGCAAGCTCTAAAGTCCGGGTAAAGAAAAAATAAATGTGTGTTCTGAGTTTGTCACACCACAAAAAAATTTGTTATTAACCACCCAAATTTTAATGATTAAAAAAAAATCGGCAAGTATAGAAAATTTCTAAAATTTCAAGAAAGAAATAAGCCGTATTCTGTGATCTGAACTGACTTCCGCCGACCGAGTCAGTTAACTTCCCGTTAGCGCTATTCTAACTAGAATTTCCAGATATTATCGGAAAGAATCGATCAAATTCTGATAGTAAAACGAGTCATTTCACGGGGGTTGTGACACTCAAAACAATTTATCCACCGTTTTACAGCCGCAACAGAAGTGACGGAGTAGGCTACGGAGTCCCAGAACACGCTCATATAGGTTGCACTGGACATTATATTTATATATTATATAAATATATATTTTATTTATACTTTAAGCTTTAACTATTCAAAACCACACAGCAACATTTATCGCATATTTCAATCTTGTGTGTGGAGCTGATGCCTGATCATTCACCATAACTCCCTCCTGCCCCCTCTAACAGACCACTCACCAAATTATTATTTTGACCATTTATGCTATACATATACACTATATACTGTATATGCACACGCTCCTGCATAAATACCAACCAGTGTTATGTTGTAATAAAAATATGTAGTGTAATAAAATGAATAAAAAATAAATTTGTTATTTGGACAGAACAGTGACAATAAAACTTGACACAACTAGCAGGACAAGTCTTCAAAAAAAACCTCTGAGTTTATATAGACTATATAAGATATTAAACAGGATTATAAACAGTTTTATTAACTGGTTGAGAAGGTAACCCATATGGAGGTACATACTGTATATGGGGAAACATCCAAATAATATGATTATGTCAGTGTCATAAACATATCTCTCTTCGGACCGATGTGTTCCTGCCTGTCACTCATCCTGTGCTGTCAAATGTGATAATAGACCGACTGGATCAGGACGTCACTCAGAGCCACACAGTCTGGACATGGTAGAGAAACGGGTCACAGACAAGGACTAATCACAAAGTCCTTGCGCCACATATTAGCGTTGCATGTTGCTGTCTCTTAGTCCAAAAGCACGACACTGAGCACATCAAAGATAAATCTGTTACATAATGCTTGTCGGAGTTCAAACATCAGATCCCATCAGACGGCAGAGCATCACGCCTACAGACAGCTCCTGTATGAGCAGAGTTTGTGCTCTGTTTCTGCACTCTGTGATCATTTTACATCACTGCAGATCTTTTTTTTTTTTTCACTTTATGAGATATTTTCTAGGCTATATGTCACATTATCGTAATAATCTTGATATCTGTTAACGTATTTTCAGTAAAAAAAAATAATTAAACAACTAAATACAGTGTTTTGTAATCTGACTCCCCTATCAGCATGACCGCATAATATGTCTGTGACTTCATAAACCGTTACAAATCATTGTTGGAAATCTGTGACGCTATGATTAAAGGCACAATATGCAGGAATTTTCTAAAAAACAATAGATGTAGACTGATACAAAAATAATCCCTCTCCCTGTCTGTTTCTGCAGAGACCCTGCAGCCCTCTGCCGGGATTTTCTCTTTTCTTCTTAATTTGGAGGTCTGACTCTTCTGGACGTCTGCCAAGAGGCTCTGTGCCCTACGTGGGGGTGTAACACGTAGGGCACCCAGCCAACTCTGCACCTTCCCACAGGGATATACAAGCCGTTGTACATGAAACAAAGCGGCGTTTGCCGACCATTTTCGCACCACTCTCACTCACCACTTAAGCCCGGAGCACATATACAACATCAGGAGCGCGTGGCGGCTGTGTAGCGTGGTGGCTGCGTGATACACGCGTCGGGTGTTCACACTAGCTGCGTGTCTGCTGCGTTTCTGCTGCTGCTGTCAGCCCTTTCTTTCTACATAGCGTTTGCCTTTTAATGGCCATTTAACTTCATGATAAATGTGACTTATATTTATTTTAGACAGAGAAAGGTTAAGAAACGTGTGGTAATTAGTAAATAATAGTTATAATCCACAATTAAAACTCCATACTGTATTCATTCATAGAGCTCTCCAAGTATCTCTATGTTCTAGAACACTGTCCGGCACATATTTCAGAATAAAAGCCTCGTGTTAACAAATGAAGGAATTCGGTCCATAGAAAAAACGCCTGAGGGCTTTTATTTTGAAATGAAAGCAGGAAGTGTTGATTTAGTCTTTACTTTTTTTCATCTCCGTAACCTATTCTACAGATAGACCTCGAAACTGTAGTAAAGTCTTGCTAGTATGATGTCCATATTCTGTCACTACGTCACTTTCACTGTCTGTTGCTGCTGTGAGATGCAGCTGAGACGCCCGCGGCTTGCGTGAAAAATAGGCGAGACCTCTATTCTATAAAAGAGACGCGCATGAGACGCGCGTCTCATGCGGGTAGTGTGGCTGCTCTAACCTGTTAAAATGGACGCCGAAATAAAAAACAACACGCCACGCAGCCGCCACGCGCTCCTGACGTTGGATGTGTGTCCACGCCGTTAGCTTCATTCCAGATGTTCATGTCGTTGTGAAAATATATGAGGATGAAAAATTAGAAGAGTCTTCTGTGTGTGTCCTCTTGACTTTACTCGTCGGCTTGCTTTCCTCACTTCCGTTTCTCTTCTCGTGCACAGATTTGTTTAAACTGAACAGCCAATCAGAGTGATTTCTCTCACCGGCGAGCTCCGCGGCTGATTTAACATGCTGCGAATCGGCCGAAAAGCCTCCGACACGGACGCCGCAAAAAACTAGGCCAAAAGATGCTCTCGGACAGCCGAAAACTGGCCGACCATCGGCTTGTTGTGTCAGGGTCTTAAACTAGGGATGGGCTGATCGATACTGTGGTATCCATACTTTGATACTCACAAAGCTACTCATTTGGTATCGATTCCTTTTAAAAAATGTCATAATTTCCAAACGTTTTCGAGTTGGGATGAGAACGTGTTGTTCTGCTTGTGTGTATATGTGTCTCTGCTCGTCTCTCTCGCTATCTGTTTAGACACACCTGACAAATATGTGGAATAAGTGTGCCTGGGATGCATATTTTATCATTTATCAGAATCAGATCATTTATCATATCAGTCTGATACTTCAACAGTTTTACAACAAACTTTCTTGACTTGGAAAATTATCTTTTAAATCGACAAACACATGTGTGTTTCATTGCGCAATTCAAACGTTATGCAAGCAGCAGATAAAAGAAAGGTCAAAAGACTAAAAAAAATGTTTATGAAGACGATACTCTCTGCTGGTCACACTCCATAATCATCTGTGTTTACATCCATACTAATCTTATCAGTGTACCCAAACACTTATCACAATAAGGCCCACTGTGCAAGTCTAATGAATGCACTGACGCCTGTCTCTTGTAGGACAACTGTAGGTCCAATCATAGCAACTTTGACCAGGTTAACATGGCACTTACGAGCATACACCCACCCACATTGGATAATATGAAAATTGGTAGAGATGAGCTTATTAAATTGCTTCTACTTTATGAAAGCAACAATTCTCCACTAAACAACAAAAGCTCACCATTACCGATCAATATCAACACAGCTAGATTTAGTAGAAATGTTTACAGAATGCTTTATATTAGACATTTAAACATGTGTCCCCAGTCAGGGGATATGTCAACACATTCTCATCCCAACTCGTCACATACTGGCGCTTTGTCAGACCCCTCAGCATCACTTTTCAGTCGTAGTAAACATGTGCTTAACGACCAATTGGCTTAACGACGAAACCACTTAGATACCACTACATTTGTACAGTGAAAATGAAACTGAACATTGTGAACACGAGTCATGAACAAACAGATGATTGTAATGTGAAGTATACTAAATTATTATTTATTTTTTTGTCAGAGCATGTGGTTAATTGTGTGATACTTTTTATATTATAACAGCATACTTTCATGTTGCTTTCCATTGTTAATTACTTAATCACATTTTAAAACACAGGACATTTTCTAAAGGCAAACAAATATGTTTTTTTAATTATTATTATCAATTAAATTTGCAAACGTGAAAAAAGTTTTTTTATTTTTAATAAATGAAGTGCAAACATTTATTTGTTGAGAAACACAGAATGTTTTATAACTTTTTTAGTGCAAAGAACTAAACTAAAGCACAAACTACCCTTGACCATCATTCACAGCTGTGAAATAGCTCTAAACATGCTCCTCTTTTGTTCAGCCATTATGTGTTGGTCGGAGTAACTAGTCAGGGTCGACTGGAGGAGTGAATTTTCGTCCTGGCCAAACCGTGTTACTATATCTTCCATGTCGGTCACGTGATGCCATTGGGCCCAAAAAGACTTTTTCTTATTGACTTACATTGGGAAAGAGACATCTGTAACTCGGCGGATAATTATTTATAATAATTTTTGAGGTAAATGAACTTCCCAGTACGAACACTTGAATAGCCCTTATTTAAATCGTAAAATGCATTATTAGCTTAATCCAGAGTTATTTTCCTTCCTCCGTTCATGTGAATGAGACCCAGACCGAGGCTGTACCACGGGCTGGGAGGCGGAGTTAAAGGAAACGCTACTGTGCCTGCTCTATGGACCCATATGGGCAAGATGATCCAACTACTTTATCACTCAGCAGTCGAGATGTAGGTATTGGTAGTATCGATATTTTCGGATTGATCCGTCCACCCCTTATACAAACCAATGGGACGTAACTACGTCCACTTCTTATATACAGTCTATGGCTGCAATAGAATAGTGCTGGCATTGAAAAGCCCTCGACAATGACTAATCCTTTGGACAGTAACGCCTCCTGAACTAGTGAGCACTGTCCATGCACACACTGGCCTGTGTTTACATTGGTGCAGGTTTAATGAGAAGGCAACAAAGCTGAGCAGGTGGTTGGTGGTTGGAAGACTGCAGATAAGGAATCTCAGAGGGGCTGAGCACACTGTAGTCTCACTATGATGAACAACATGTGAAACAAGATCAGAGTGGCTTTTTTTGGTTTAAAAGTGTTGTATTTAGAAGGATCTATTGGCAGTAATGGAATGTCATTTTAATAAGTATGTTTTCATTAGTGTACTATCACCTGAAAATAAGAATCGTTGTGTGTTTGTTACCTCAGAATGAGCCCTTTATGTCTACATACGGAGCGGGTCCTCATCACAGAGCCGGCTGCCATATTTTAACAGTTCCCCAGAACGGACAAACCGAACATTGGTTCTAGATAGGGCCATTCACGTTTTTGCGTCGGCCGCCATAGTTCTCCTGCACACTTGGCACACGGCACAAGTTTCAGGTGGTTCCAATCTGCAACTTCACCGCTAGATGCCGCCAAATCCTACACACTACACCTTTAATATTACCTGGTGAGGACATATGACAGGCATAGGTGGGATTGCATGGATTTCATTACAGCCATATTCTAAATGACACTGATATATAATCAGTGAATGATGTTTACTATCACAAAAAATAAGTGTACTAATAGTAGCCAAAGAAAATCAAATGTTCAGATAAAGAAAAGTGTATAGACTAGATGAAATTTTAATAGGTAGTAAAAACAAAAAAAACAAAAAAAACATGTATAAGAAACAGTGCTATTAACATGTAATCTGTGTCTGGATCTGATCACAGGTCTCTGCACTTATACCTGCTATTTGTGTAAAGCTTCTTACAAAACTGGCAGAATGGCAGTTTAACAGTAAAATTAAAGGTACTATATGTAACAATTTACATGTTTTAATCCCTTTATATTGCCAATGTGTGTACGGATTGTGACGTAACTTAAAAACGGAGACCTTCCCCGACTTTCTCGGTTGCCTATAACAGCCTGTGGACTCTATGTAAAGGACTCGCGACTGTTTGCTACCTTGCCTCTCTTCAGGTCCCCTAAAACGCCAACAGTGTGCAGCTAAAATACTGTCTTGAGTGCTTCAGCTATGGTCGGCCAGCTTGCTGTAATTTATAGTAGCTATGCAGCAAGGATCTGCTTGGTTGCTTCATAACATTAGCTGATAAAGTAATTTGCTTGCTGCATGCTAGTTAGTATCATGGAGCCAATGGTCCAAATAAAATATAGGAACATTACAGAACATTTGTAAGGGATAATGCCTGACGAGCTGTCCATTATCAGGAATTAATGGACGACGTGAAGAGATGTCAGGATGCTGACTGCAGTTGACTTAACAGCCACAGGTGTCATAAATAACAAGGATCTTCTGAAAGTTACATAAAGCACCTTTAATATAAGTGAGCACAAAGCAAGTGAAACAATGGAACACAGCATGATAAAGGCCTACAAACAGAGAGCTAAATTTATGAAAAAGTCCAATTAGAAATTACATGTTCAGCCAAAATGTGTCAGCAGGTTGAGCTGTTCTGGCAGAGTGAAGTAGTTTATCCTGGAGCTCAGGGACCAAAGCTGCATAACCTCGATTAAAAACCACTTATGCAGTTACTGGACAGTTCAAGGTGCCAGTTTGCATGATCAGTTCTTAATTTTGTTTGATGGCAGATGCAGGATGTGTTATTGGTCCAGGTCGATTGCTAGCTGTTAGGTGGGCAGCTTGTCTTTGTGTTTGCAGCTGCTCTGCTGCAGATACAAGCGTGCTGATAGGGCAGCAGGAAAAAGAGAGCATCCATATCCTTCAGCAGCCTTGACAGAGAGACACCGCTTCAGTGACCTCCTGAAGTTAGAGACAGGTGGATCTGTTGACAGTCTGTTCAACTATCAGGCTTTGTAAATAAAAAAACTGGCTGGCTTTTGTGCAAATTTTGTGCATGCACAGCAGACATGTCAAGCCCGTGTCAGTATTTCTAAGGCTTAATAATGCTGTAGCTGATTTATGGCAAAAATATTCGAAATATAGCGTACACTTAAAACTGATGTCGATTTTTTCTTTTAGGTGGCTAAAGTACGTTTTGCTGCCGGCCCTTTCCACAGCAGTACATTACTTTGGTTCCGTGCAGTAACTCCTGTCTGCTTCTCCAAGCTTGGGGCGTGCCGATGGTCATCTACTGTAGGTAATACACTGACTATGGATAAGTACCTCAACCCCACTTCAAAACACCCGACCAGGTGACCAAAAAGGTTATAATTAACTTTCATGAACTGAAAACACACTGTGAAAGAGTTAAAGTTCCAAGACGAAAACACTGACAACACCCAGACCGGACAACGGCGTGGTAGCGACCTGTCAATCACAAGGTAGCCACGCCCTAAAGCATCCCCTGCTTTATGGTCTATTTTACTCCAAATGGGACCATAATTTTCTAAATGCTGTAGCGAAGAAGACTTGAAACTAGCGAGGTAATAAATCAAGTGAGAAGTAGGCTCATTTTCTCATAGACTTCTATACAATCAGACTACTTTTTTGCAACCAGAGGAGTCGCCCCCTGCTGGCTGTTAGAAAGAATGCAAGTTTAAGGCACTTCAGCATTGGCTTCACTTCTCAGACCTGGAGGTAGCCCACTGGTTGTATTCCGAGCTTCTCTGTGCTTTGTTGACGTAGCTGGGCCAGCCACGCGTGCCTTTAAGTGCATGTTCGTGCATGTGAGCGTGCCCCATTGGCTAGCTTACAGCCGCTGCTCTACACTGCTCTCATACAACGGTTACGGCTAGTAACGGCATCCCGACGACGGCACTGTCGCGGAAGCGTAGCACATGTGGGACCTTTAAACCACGGTAGTTTTTAGACAAAAAGGCACATTTGTTGTTGTTGGTTTCTTTTAATCGTGATTGCCATCTTTCCCTAACCTTAATGAAGTAGTTTTCGTAATGATTACGACGTAATCGAACCACACCTTAAACTTAAAGCTGAAGTAGGCGAGATTGGAGCAAATATGATAAAAAAAAGGTATTTTTATAAAACGGTCGCTATATCCTTACAGTAGTACATGAAACGGGTAATCTGAAAAAAATCATGTGCCTCTGTGTCCTCCGGTGCTCCTAACTGCATCTGCAAGATTTCACAAACCGGAGGAAAACAAGCAGTAAGAACTGATCTGAGGTCCGCTGTCCATCTGCTGTCTATGAGAGCCGGCTGTCAATCACTCGCAAACTCCGACCAAGCGGTCAAACTAGGCAGCGTTGATCAAATATGAATCAATATTCTGTTACTGTAATGCCTATTTCTCTCCTCAAATGTTTTCAGAAACATCTTATAGTCCACAGTTTAGCTGTAAAATGAGAAAGTTTGTGACCCGGTAGCCATGTTGAGATCTGGTTGAGATGGCTTGAAGGAACGCCAAGTACAGCCAATAGGAACGCTCTCTCTCTGAAATGACCTATGATTGGTCAAAGTCAAAGATTTTTTAAAGCCTGTAAACAGAGCCATAAGGAGGTGCAGAAGTCTAGTTATCTCTCAGAAAACTTGAATTACAATATGCTGAAAGGTTATTATGGAATGTTTGCCCAATGATGCCAAAAATATATTTCCTATTGCCACTTTAAAGGCAAAGCTTGCCCGCCAGGTAGCAGGCTAAATAGTTAGCTTGGTTCACAATATGTAGCCTATATGTTGTCATTTGGAAGCATAAATATGATGCCCCCTATCCCCTGTAAACTACCATTGGAGAACATAGTTATAAAACAAGCCAAGATCAATATTATTTATAACAATATTATTTAAACATTAAACTTGGTTCAATAGGGGCCCACAGCTCGGGGTCCCCCAGAGGGTAATCCGGCCCTGCTTAGAGACGACAGATCAGGACACTCACGTGAATCTTATTATAAGTAATTTGTAACAGTTTTGGAAGACACTAAGAAATGCTGACGGAGGCTGAGGGTCAGAAACCACGCACGAGTTGTTGCAGAGGGAAACGACAAGTAACTCATTTTGTCCATTAGTTTGAAGGACTTGTTGCATAAGTCCCATCCTCACACATTTTACATCCACATATTGCATGTGGTGTGATGTAGAGGACTTATTATCCCAACATCACAGGTGAACAGGGCATTTTCAATGAAAAGCATTGACTTGATGCATGCATTATACTGTATATAATATCAGACTTGCTCAGTGGTCACAATGCAAGACAGATGGAATGGTACAGCAGCGTGAATACAGCTGCACCCATGTTATTTACTACAGACTTCCTTCAAATAAAGTCTGCATTAAATGCATATTTGTACATTTTTATATGAGACCTGCTGGAAACAATTGGAACAGAAAAACAAAAAGGGCAACAGCATTCCTTCATCACAGATTTGTTAAGATCGTCAAACATATAATCTGTGCAAAAAGTTACCAGTCCAACATTTACCCTTTTGGGCTGACAACAACTGCGTACTCATGGCCATGAGAATCAAATGTGAGTGGGGGCTTTATTCGAATAGCTCTGCATGGGAAGAGATGGGAGTAAATAACACTATCTGGCTGTGACGCAAGCAGCCACAAGGAGAAAGCTCTCCCCTCCTGCCTTATCAAGCCGACTGTGAACAGCTGTTACTATGTTGTGGATTCAAAAACACCTTCCTGCCTGAGAAGAGCTTGTGAGGTTTGGACCAGATTATACCAGAGGTGTAAATCAGATTCAGTCGGGGACAAAATAAAGACAGGGGGTTTGACTGGCAGCAACAGAAATCCTGCAATCCTATCTACCTATTTAACACGTTATTAACAAACTGGTCACCATGATTTGGTCAGTCATCCTAGAATTACAATTGTTATGCATTCTTCTTTTCTGAATTATCAATACACTTCCTGTACTGAATGTCACATTACTTAGTAACGCGTTACTAAGTAATGTGACTATTTTTTTCAGTAATGAAAAGAGTAAGGGTGAACGAAGGCTCGCTGCAAGAAGCTTCTGGGTTTGAACCCAGCTTGGGTCTTTCTGTGTGGAGTTTGCAGGTTCTCTCTGTACCTGCTTGGGTTTTCTCTGGGTTCTCCGGCTTCCTCCTTTTCAACATTCATAATACATTTCAGCGTAGCCTGTTATATTTTATTATACCCCCCGCGACAACGTAGTTGGGGGTATATAGCGCTCCGCGTGTCCCTCCCTCCCTCCATCCGTCCGTCCTTCCGTCCATTCGCGTGTCACACTTTCGTTTCCGGAGCAGAACTCAAAAACTATTTAGCTTAGGAACTTCAAATTTGGTATGATGGTTGACAGTGTGGTCTGGTTGTGCCTTTTGGGGGTTAGAAGTCCAGGGTGACCAAATTTTATGAAATTTTTCCAATAGGGCAAAACCTTTTTTCCCTACTTTAGCAGGGGTCAAGCAGTGACCGGGGGTATGTGAGCCATGCTCACTTTTGCCTTGTGTTTATACTGCACACATAGGCACTGTAACTTATCATAGACTGACACCTACCAAACATTAATTAGTCAGCACAGTAATCACTAATCACAGTCACTTGCTCATTGCAACATGGTTGTGCGCGCACTGGACGTATTCCTCCACTGTTCTGCTGTTGAGCGTTTTAATCGGAGTTCCTCGGGCTGAAGCGGTTCTGTTTCTGGAAAAGACTTCTAGGGTATCAATCGGCTTTTGGAAGTCTTGTCACCTCCTTCCTCTTCTCCCTCCATGGCCACAACAGCTGAACTCTGACACTTGTGAGATCTTTCCAAGTTGTAAATTTGGCCAAGATGCTACATGTTAATCAGTGAGCTTTAGAGGTCTTGGTAGGTGTATTTTTGAACTTTGGACAGAGCCAGGCTAGTTGTTTCCCCCTGCTTCCAGTCTTTATGCTAAGCTAGGCTAACCACACCTTGACTCCAGCTCTGTTCAGAGGTAGGTTGATATCCAACTGGACATCTCACTCTCAGAAAGAGTGTATTTCCCAAAACTGTTCTTTTAAGCCAGTCTCACGAGCCTTAGGCAAGGCAAGAACAAAATTAGCTGCTATAGAGACTGGCTGTGCGCTTTTTATCCCACATCTATGACTTTGAGAGCATTTATCATAAATAGAGCAGTACCCGAACAGATCGTGGCGTGCCCGTTCGGAGCATGTGGCTGTTCAGAGCGTGCCAATTGCTTGTCCCCAAGGAAGTGCTCCGTGCAGCGTTGACAAGAACCACTTGGTGCTCGTTGAGTTCAGTTGTAACATTAGTATATCCAACATCAAGTAGCAAAACTGAAATACACTCAATGAGCCGCGGCCCGCCCCCAACTGCTGCACAGAACGCTGTTTGCTTGTTTTCTCAAAGTTTATTAATATTGAACGTGTCGCGGGTCCAAATTACACCAAATTCGACAAAGTACTCCATGGAGTCCCTTGCCATAGATGTCACCTGCTCTGCACAAAGTTTTGTGGAAAAAGCAGGTATTTGGAAGCATTCCCCATCTGTGGCCTTTTATGGTACTGCCTGAAGAATCAGCTGTGCCATCACTGCCCAGCAGTCCAAGCCCTGTCTCCTAAAATCCAACCAATATCCTGTCCTAAATCACAGCTCTGGGCAGGCTTTAGCAAGCTGGTTGGCAGTGCTGTTACATTCCAACTTGGAATATGAGTTAACGGCTCCCACCAGACAACAACATTAAGTACTTCTGAACTCAGGTACCTTCTCGAAAAAATTTAAAACATGTTTCTGCCCAGAATGAGGTGCAAAATGAGCACTGATACAGCATCTCTCCTCTCAATCAGTCAACTTTCAATATGAGATTTGGAAGCAAAGCCACTAACTGAACTACTTTTTCCAAACACATTTAGAGTTGTGTTGTATACTTCCAAAATGATGCTGGTGCTTCAGTCATACAGATCTTTCATCATCAGCACAAAAAGTTCAGGATATCTGTGGAGGAATCTAGAAGAATACTGTATAAAAAACTTTAAAATCAGATGGTTTACTAAGACTGCTTTGCAGTATGCATTAAAGTGGCAGTAGGCAGAATGTTTTTGGCATCATTGGGCAAAAATTCATCCACCTAGATAGACTGTGAGATGCAGTTGAAATCTCCAGAAACAACCAATAAATTCACCTTTTTATTAGAATTAGGATGACTATTGTTAATCTCCAGCACTGACAGTGGAAGCAGAGATACAAAGCTTAATCACGTGTACTTCTGTAGACTGTAACCTTTATTTTAATGTAATTTGATGACTTAATTTTCAACATATTCTACAGGATGTGCTGCACAGATTTCTTGCAAAAGGGAATAATTTGCATACATTAGTGTTAGAAGTGAGGTGCCACCGCAGTGATGTCGAAACAACCCAGATTTGTCAGCTATCTCAAGAGAAACAACAAGCAAATTCTTTGTTCGAATCTAATCACAGAATAATGCTTAATAAATATAGAAGAGCCATTGGTTTTATCAGGCTGCTCTTCACTGAGGGCTGAGGTGGCCTTCACTAGTCTTCGAAAGGTCTTGGAAAGAGACGATAACTTCAGTCATGTCAAAGTAAAATGAGTCAGCAGTTTATGATCGCACCGAAACTGAACGTCAAAACAAAAGGTCAATTTGTGTTATGTAGTTATATAATCTTATGAGATTCAAAACGCGCTGTAACAACCGGAGTTGTGGTGTCACTGTAATGCCAGAAAGTGGTGCCTCCTGTTGTTGTTTGTGTGATGTACTGAGAGTTGAGTTGAGTTGAGAGTTGTGCACGACGTCCACAAGAGATAACTGAGTTTGTGCAGGTAATGCTGTTTATGTTCTACTGCTCATGTATTCATTCATTTGGCCTTTGTATTCCTTGAGGAACATAGGCCATTGATGAATAGTTTCCACCCTTGTCTGTCTTGGGCCATCTTCTCCAGCTGTTTCCACATCAGTCCGTTCTTTTTGAACTCTTGTTCCTTGCTCCTTCTCCAGATGTTTCTGGGTCTTCCTCTCTACCCGTTTGCCTTGTGGGTTCCATGTCAGTGCCTGCTCAGTTATTGCCATTTTGCTTCTTAGAGTGTGTCCAATCCAGCTCTCACTTTCTCTTGGCCAGTAGATCCCAAGGATGCGTCTTCGACAGTGATTAGTGAATGTCTGCAGCTTGTTGATGATGTTAGTGGTGGTCTTCCAGGTTTCTGATCCATACAGCAGTACTGTTTTAACGTTGGAGTTGAAGATTTGGAGCTTGGTCTTCAGTGAAATGTTTTTGGATTGCCAGATTTTGTACAGTATGTTGAATGCTGTTCTTGCTTTTCAGATTCTTGATTTGATGCCCTCCTCTGTTCCACCATCCACAGCTATAACACTTCCTAGATATGTGAATTTGTCGACCTCTTCAAGTGGCTGGTCCCCGACTCTTATAGGATTCATGCTTTTGCTGCTCATGTATGATTAGTGAATATAGTGCCATAGAGACCTGGTATTGTACGGTCGATGTTAAGTATTGTAGAATAAAGTAACAGAGCGGGAATCTCTGCTCCGTTGTCTGTTGACTCTCTAATCGGCTCTCGTGGAGCTCCTACTAACTAGCCCCGCGCTGCTAGCTCTCTCCACCTACACCAACCCTGTTACAGTCTGTGTGAGCAACAAGTGAAACATCACCTGAGGAAGAATCATGATCATGGTCAAACTTCAAATGACTTTTTTTTTAAGTTTTCTCTTTCAAATCAAGTCATAACATGAACACCAGAAAATATTATTAAGTTTTAATATTTATTATAGTCTCATGTTTTCATAATAAATAACGAATGCAATAAAAGTCTTGTACATAAAACACAAAATAATACACACCTTACTTGACAATCTCAGACAGAGAAAAAAAAAAAAAAAAATCAGTACAATTGACAAGTTCTACAGACCCATTCAATAAGTTTAAGGCTACACACACTTCTTTGGTACATTCTAATGTCTGGACCCCAAACACATAAAGCTACATACCGTAAGTCAGTCAAAAGTGCTATAAAAGGTATTAAGATGCTGTGCACTGTATTCCACACTACACAGACTTTTGCAGGTGTGTCACATATAAGTCATAAATCTATGATAATTAATGTGTTAAAAAAGACTAATCAGAAAACATTATTAGCCACAGTGGATGACAAGCTAACATATCGGTGTCATGATTAGCTCTCTGTTAAAAAGCAGCACAGACATTAAGCACATCTAAGTAAACACATTATCAACTGATGTGACCCATACAGCTCTTTCCCACACACATTAAACGTAAAAAGCCACTGTAGACTACCTGCTCAGCAGCAAACAGCAGGCAGACACAGTTATAGGCACTAGCTGGTGAACATAGTGGAGCATTTAGCAGCTAAAGAGACAGATATTTCCCTCAGGAGGAGTTATATTTGTAAAGACGACACAAACACCATCGATTATAATGTTGCTTCATAACTGCAAAATGTGTATATCACATAACACTTTTATCACAACGCAACAACTTGCTGGACACTCATAGGAGAATGCAAAAAAAAAAAACAACTTTGTATCATACAAACCGTTGTATGAGTATACGTTGACTAAAGTTGCTGCAGTGGAAAAGGCCTAATAGAGAGCTGGTGGAAAAGCGACACTACCAGGTTCTGGTGCAGAAGTAAAGAAAACCTGGTACACACACTGGCATTTGAAATGAGGAAAATTACTATAATAGTGCGTCATGTGGTACACTCCATTTGTCTACACGGGGATGGTAAACAATATAATGTTGTTTAACATTTAGCAGCCTTTAAAAAACACCATTTCCCACAAGCCCAAGTCCATCATTGGTCAAACCAGATTGATGGATTGAGGCCAGTCAAGTAATGAGCTATCAGAATGGACTTGTTTAAATCTAAAAACACTGGACAGTGACATTAAAAGAGAGTGTATAATAATACACGCAATGACACTTTGTTCCAGAAAGACCGATGAAAGAAAGGCACGGTGAGACTTTCCATTGAGTTCCAAAGGCTAGCGTTAACAGCAGCTAGCCCAGAGGTGGTATCAGGACTTCAGTTGTCTATTTTCTTCCTGGAGCTCCAATATGTTATGTGACCCGGCAACTCCCTCCAAATCTGTCTGTGATCCCTACTTAGTAGAGAATTTATATTACAACAGTCAGCATCAGTCTTTCGAACTTGCCGGGTCCAATCCATCAACCATAAATATTGAGCTTTTCATGAGGTCAAAGGTCACGATTGAAACGTCAGCATTCTTTGAGGGGGACTCCCAGAGGTTGACGGAGGCCTGCTGGTTGTGTTCCTTGTTTTATTCCTCCTGCGTGACGACGCAACTTTGCCTTTCCGTCGAAGTGAAGGCTGCGTTTTCTTTCTGTAAGCTTCCCTCTTTGGACTGTTGGGAGCCCCCAGGTGCTCAGAAAGTCTTTTCTGAAACACCGCTTGGAACTGCTGAGTCTGCAAGACAAAGATAAGAATAAGGAGTTGATTCAAGGACATGTTGCTTGGCTGCAGCAGGTAAACTTGGCCCTTGTGTGTGTGTGTGTGTGTGTGTGTGTGTGTGTGTGTGTGTGTGTGTGTGGGGGGGGGGGGGGGGGGGGG